>JAJEJO010000148.1:704642-832870 GCA_020662805.1 Glaucomys volans | reverse complement strand
TTTTTTTTTTTTTTTCACAATTTGGATTGTGAAAAGTGGATTTCACATATCCACTTTGATTTTTATTTATTATTGTCTTTTGCTTGCTTTATATTTGGTTGTTCTTTTTTTCTCTCTTAAGATAGAGTTAGATAATTGATTTGAAATAATTCTTTTTTGAATATAGATTTTTGCAGCGACACATTTCCCTTTAAGAATTCCACAGCATTCCTTAGGGTATGCTAGGTTGTGTTTTCAGTCTCATTCATCTCAAAGTGTTCTCCAGTTTCAACTTTGATTCTTGTTGCCTCATTTGTTATTCAGAATCTTATTGCTCAAGTTTTTATATACTTGTGAATTCCCAATGTTTATTTCTGTTACCGATTTCTAATTTAATTTGATTATGTAAGAAAGCATACACTGGCTCTATCACTCCTTTTATATTTATTAAGGCTATTTTATAGCCTAGACAATGGTCTATCTGAAAAAATTTTCCATTTGTCCTTCAGAAGAATGCATATATTCAGTAATTGGACAGAGTGCCCCCTGATGCCTATTAGGTCCTTTAGGTTATATGGTTTTATCATTTTGCTCAAATATTCTATATACTGTTCATTATCTGCCTACTTGTTCTATTCATTATTGTAAGTGAAGTATTGAATTTTTCCACTATGATTGATACATTGTCTCTTTTAATCCTGTCAAGTTTTATTCCATGTATGTTAAGGCTCCTTGGTTAGATGCATATGTACTTAGAATTGTCACACTTTCTTGATGAAATGGATCACATTTTTCATAACAAAATATCCCCCACTATCTATCTATCTATCTATCTATCTATCTATCTATCTATCTATATGTATATTTTTATCCTGTGGTGCTGGGGATTGAACTCAGGGTCTCATGCATACTAGGCAATGCTGAACCACTGAGCTACACCCGCATCCCTATATTCTTGTTTTAAGTTCTACTTTTTCTGATATTAGCATAGTCACTCCAGCTTTCTGATGGATGCTATTCATACAATGTTATTGATATAGCTTGATTTTTGTCTACCATCTTACTTTATCTTGTCTCTTGTTACTTTATTCATCCTTTGTTATCTTTTTTGCATTAGACATGTATTTATAATTTGACATTTTATTATTTGATAATTTTCACTCAACTTTTAAGTCATTTCCCCATTGTTTTTTCTAGAAATTGCCATGTACATCTTAACTTTTCAGTATTTATTTCAGATTCATACTATCTTATTTCTAGTAAGATATAGAAAAAGTTACTATATAGTTCTATGCTCCTCCCATATGTTATTAATATTATAGTATCTATATGTTACAAATCTATCAATTCATTATTGCAAGTATTTTATATCCTTAAAGCAGCTGAAAGAAGGTAGAAAAGCAAGCACACATTATAGAGTTTGGGGTATTGACCTTCTTATTTACTAGTTGTGATTCTCTTTATTTATTACTGTAGATTTGAATTACCATATGGTATGTATCATTTTCTTAATCCAATACAAGATTGCTCCCACCCATTCCTTTAAAATATTACTTAAATATATTATATTTCTATGTGTTTAAGCTGCAAGATGTATTTACATACACATTGTTTTATAAAATTCTTTTAAGGCAGCAAAGATACAAAAAGAAATATGCACTTATATAATTTCTTTAACCAGTTCTTTGTTTGGTTTGGTTTTCTGGTTTTCATGTGACTTTGAAATATTCTCTAGGAATATTTATGTCATGAATAACTCATTTTAGTACTTTAATAAGTACTGATCTACTATGGATAAATATTCTTTTTTTTTTTTCATTTATCTAGGAATATCTTGTCTTAGCTTCCTTTGTGAAGCAGTTTTATTGAACCTAAGATTCTTGGTTAACATTTCCTTTTAGCATGGAAATATATTATTGCATTGCCTTCTGCCTTCCACTGATTCTGATCAGAACTCCATTGCCTGTCTTACTGGGATTCCCTGGACATAGCCAATTACTTGTGTTGTTCTGCTTTCAAGATGCATTCATCTTGTTTGGAGTTCACTGGAATTCTTGGATATGCAGATTCATGTTTTCTTCAAATCTGGGAAGACTTACATGATTTCTCTTCCTTTCCTAACTCTTCCTTAAATTTAATAGCATCCCATGTTTCTCTGAGTCTCTTTTCTTCCTCTTATTCTTTCTTTTCTTTTGTCTTCATATTGTATACTCTATCAATCCAACTTCAAGTTTGCTTACTCTGTTTTTCTAGTTCAGATACACCCGTGTGCCCTTCTAGTAAACGTTTCATTTATTTTACTGTGTTTTCCTGCTTCTGTATTTACTTGTGGTTATTTTTTACAATTTCTGGCTTTCTATTCACTTTCGTTATTTGATGACATATTGTCACGTAACTCCTTATTCTCTCAAACACATTTTATTATTTTCTTTGAATATATTTGTAATGGTTTCTTTGAAGTCTTTACTAATAAGTTTGTCATATAGGCCCTACTGGGCAATTTCTTTTGTCTTTTTTTTCTTCTATTTTATGGGTCATACTTTCTCCAGGATGTTATTTGCTGGCTTATGACTTTATTTAGAGATTAAGCTGGATGATTTTCATGAAGTTCATTTCAGTTTTAAAAAACTCAAAGTGTTTCCTACACCCAAAGTAGGAAACTCCTCTGTCTTTCCTCAGTGGGTATAGCCTAGGCGTGTGCACAGTTGTCCTGGAATGAGGGTGATGTTAGCAGGGTTATCCCTGTCTAGTTCCTTCCTATGTTCATCTGTCTGCTGTTGCCAATGCTGCTTCTTCTCACTGGGGGCCCCTCTACTAACTGCCAGTGCATTGCCTTATTGTTTTGGATAATGCCTTAGGATATATATTGCTCAACAGTCAGATCCAATTAAATTTGACCCTTTTGCAAATTATTTTTATGCCAGTTGTTGAGGTTTTGTATGACTCCAGGATAACTTTGCTTAGCTGTTTTTTTCACTGTGTTTTCTCTGTTAAACTATTTGACCTACAAGATAGCCTATTTCTCATGAAGTTCCTGACCTAGTCCTCACTGTCCATCACCAATTCTCCCTCATTTTCAGGAGTATAATCAGGCTTTAACTTCTCCACACTTTGTTACAACATGTCAGTTACTTTGGAAAAGTTTTATAATTCTGTGTTCTTGTGTTCTGCTTTACTCCCTGAACAGAATCCCCAATTCACTGCTTCAGAACTGTGAATGAAGGTAGTGGATCACATCTGTGGGAGATGTGATCCTACTTCAAGAGAAGGACTCTGGGTTGGAGCAGCAGTCCCTAACATTCTGAGCCCACATTTGCCTGCATTGAATCTAAGTCCTACACATGAAGTGGGGCAAGAGTGCTTGGGGGCCCACTATTCTCAGTCAGCCAACCTAAGAGTCTTTTCCCTACCTGTAAGATTATTTGGATGAAAGGGACTGCACATGTTTGTCTGGGATTATTCCCACACTGGGGAAAGTGAAAATAAGAAATGTTTGTGCCATGTCCTGCCTGGGGAATACACTATAGCCCTTGGATAGAGCTGAGACAGAAAATACCCTATTTTCATGTTCACATGTGCCTATAGAAGTCCAGGAGTGCTTCCATAATGATGAGCTGAAGGTTCAGGAATTTATGACAGACTTCCTTTCAGATTTTGTCATCTTGCTGTCATCCTTCTTCTTGCTTAAAATGTGAGGGTAGGGTATAGATGGAGTAGCCTTCTTGTGAGTAATCAGAGTGCATAAAAACACAAATTGTGAGTACATTGCTTCCTTGTAAGCACCAACATCCACACAGGCTCACTAGCCCAAAGCCACCACATTGTCTAATTTTTTATCTCCTTCATTTAAGGAATCACTAACTCTCATTTTTACCTCTCAACCTCTCAGGTGTTAATCGTTTCTCTTTTCCTATCTCCAGTTTCTTAATGTGAGCTTTCATCAAACTCACTTGAATTACTGCAGAAGTTCCCTAATTTTTCCTGATTTTTCAGTTTCCACACAATGCAACCAATGTTGGCAGGCATTTTACAAGTTAACCATTTTTAAAGACATACTTGACATGTCTCTTCTTTATTAATACTTTCAATGACCCCTTTTTCTTTAAACTGCATAAGGGTCTACACTTAGCATAGCAGGAAGGTTCTTCATAAACTCACCTATGACTATCTCCTTTGCCTTAATAATGTCAGTTCTTCATACAAACTCTTACCTTAGACCAGCTGAAGATAATATTCTCTTACATCTGGGTCTTTGTATCAATTATTGTCTACCCCAGACAATAGAATGGGGTACCCTTCCCTTTGTTACCTGAATTATAAGTCATAAAAATTCCACAAAAATATCACTACAAAAAGATAACTGCACCTTCTTTTGTATTCTAACAGCCACAACATTGGAATAGATTTTTCTTCATTTTTTTCTCTCTTAGAACATAAACATTTGGAAGGTCACATCATTCATGTGTGTGTGTGTATATATGTGTGTGTGTATGCTTGATTATCAGATTCTTAATGCATTGAGTAAGAGGGTTGTTGTTGTCCAATAAATATTAACAGAAAAATATATACAAAATATTATTATTTCAACCTGTAATCAAAATGCAGTTGATAAAATATTAATAAATTTATAGCCCCTTCAAATTTGTGTGTGAAGAACAGTTCACATTTTATAAAGATAATTTTCATAATTTTTGATATAAGTTCCAAACACAATTAGCTCTAGTTTTCAAGGTATTGAGAATATAAAAATATGATAGATTTATATGTAGGTCCACATAATTACATTTATGGGAATGAGATAAAACAGGCACTGTGACATAAGCACAAAGTAGTGGATACAACAGAGTAGTCAAATGTAGTTTTAAGAGGCAATTTAGAGCAAGATCACCTTACTGATTAAAATGGCGCATTAGACAACTTTAAAGGGAGATTGTCCAGTGCAGGTTCACCAAAGGAAGCAGGGCAGCCAAGGGAGTAAAAACAACTAGAACAAAACTGTCAAGATAGACCTTCCCTGATGTCTTTAGAAAATTGTAAAGTAGTGCATTCAGAGAAAGGAAGTCCAGGTGGACAAGCCATGGGCCAAAGTGGTGGGGGGAATTGAGGTTAGAAAGAGAGGCAAAGGGAAATTGATTATGAAGTGCCTGGAAAAGTCTGTTCAAGATTTAGATGGAGCTATTAAGTTGTTTTAAATGAGGTAATGTCATCATTAGCTCTTTGTTTTAAGAGCAACCACACCACTGAATTCCAAAACAGGTACTGGAGATCAGCAGCACTGTGGAAAGAGGAGAGAAGCAGGTAAGGGAGCAATGCAGAAGTGCAGGCAAGAGGTGAAAGTTTATGCCCATTAACTGTGGAAACGAAAAGATTATACAGAGAGAATTACTAAAGGGAGTCTCATTGGCAGGTCATAGTATTAGGCATCTAGAATGACTCTCAGGATCCTGAGGATGATGCCTATGTATTTGGCCCAAATGATAAAGGCTGAGCTGATTTTAGATCTAGAATAGATCATTTTGGCCAGCCCCTTTATTTTGTAATTGATAAAAACATAGAGATATTAAATGATTGATTTGCCCACAGTCTTGCAGTGGTTTGTTTAATCCTGAAAGGAGTAAAACATGTCTCTCCTCATTTCAATTTCAGCCTCTTTCTAACATAAGGTAGTATATTCGGTGCTATTTTTCATTTTTCATGCCGTGCAAAGTGACTTAATGGAAAAAAAAATAGAATTCCGGCTCCCTAATTATTTCACAGAAGGAATTGGGTAATATGTATCAGACAATGACAGATTTGCCATTTGAGGATGTGATCTAAAATTTATGAGACAATTACTACAATCTAATCATTTTATTTTTAGGAATAAAAGTTCAAATTCCATCCAATTTTGTAATGTTCAAAAAAACCAGTGACACTTTTCCTCAGTAATATATCATTTATCATCAGATGTAAAGAAAAAGTGAAGTTTTATGTTTAATAATGAGGCCAATCTTCTTATGTAAGGTCAGATAAAAACACTTAGAAGCAAATGTGTTTGAGTTAATTGCCTTGGCAACTTTACATATATCTAAATGTGTATGGTTCAAATTTAAAACTGAAAGGTTTAAAGGAGGCATTTGGGAGAATGTGCCAATGGATTACAAGTGTGTGTGCATATGGGTTTGTGTTCTTTTCTCTAGCCTGAGAGTACAGACCTTACATAAGTTAGCATAAGAAAATGTATGCTACAATGTACCAGAACCAGTAACAAAATATAATACTATTCAAAAAAAAAGTGCAAACCACATGAAATCTTGATGACTCTTTGCAGTTAACCTATCTGATGACATTTGGGGGAAATACTAATTTCTTGATTATCAAAATGCTTCACCAGGTCTGCCGGTGAAGCAGAGGAGAACTGATAGAAAGGACCATTTTCTATATTCCTAAACTTAAAAGTTAAGCTCAGCTTTGTAGTAGAAATTTCATTAAAAGTGCTTACTCTATTTCATAAATCTTCCACATATAATTTCTTTTCCTACTTCTCAAACAAAACTGCTTAGTCTTCTTTCTTCCTATGATTGCAAAAAAGATGTGTTCATTCATCTGAACTTAACCACAAGCCTTGCACTCTGACAATATTTGTCTTTATAGCTACTTTTCCTTGCTCCAAACAAGTAGCTCCTTTTAAGTCAGTCTCTTTCCACAAGCTTCTGTCAGCAAACATATCTTCAAGGCTTGAAGTTAGTTCTCTCTCTCTCTCTCTTTTTTTTTTATTAATTTACCACGCTACAGACACCAGCTAACTATAAAATATTCAGTTACCCTGTGTATCTTGATTTCTCTGTCCTGTGACTCATTAACTCCGCCAAACACTGAATAATCACAGACATTCATTTCGAATGAGTCAAAATTTGCTTCCAACGTAATGAATTCTCTTCATTTTGATTCTCATCTCACTTTAATTCCTTACAAACTTGTCCCATCTTTCTAACCCTGGCATGTTCCAATTCATGAAAGTTAGTGGGAGCATGTGGTATCAAAGACCTGATATTAGACCTGCTGGGCCTAAAAAGCCACGCTATCTCTGGTGACAAATAGGGTTATGTGACTGAAAAAAATGTTTATATACTTGGATCTAGAGCCTAGAGAGAAATAGTTAACAATATTGCATGAAACCATAACTGAAGAGAAATAAATGTCATAATATGGTTTGTGATGAAATTCCAAACCCCACAGTAGCTCCTTGTGAGACAACTTAGCATGTTCAGAACCAGATGGTTCCAGAATGCCTTCTTCCTTGAGATGAACTGCCCTGAGATAATTTCTAAACCTTTAGCTCTAACACTGAACACGTCTATAAAGCATATTGCATTTAAATGTATTCTATTTATACTCCTCATCATGCGGATTCCATAAATAGCATTGCAAATCTTTTCATACAAAGCATCACTAATAAATTTATTATTTCATTAATACGTTTCACAAGTATGTACCATATGTCTCATTTGTGGCAGGCTCATGAAGCATAATTTCCAGAAGGCTTTACAGATTAAACAAAAACAAAGCTCAAAATGTTAAATAACTTGCTCAAGGTCACACAGCCAGCACTTAAACACATGGTCAAGTCATACCGAAGTCCATGTGTTTTTCATTCCATTCCAGTGACCTCAGGGAGCTCCTGGTTTAGAAGAGGAAATGTACAACCAAATAAGTAGTTTTGAAATATAACACAAGAAGGGATTTTGCTTTAAAGTCCCTTGGAGTATTCACCTCCTCTGAGACCCTCATAAATCCAAGAAAATATCACTTAATAACTTTTATTATTTTCGATCACTTAGAATGTCTCCTAAAGTAAATGAAGTTGGAGCACTCATGAAACTCATTTGTAATATTATAGTTTGGATGTAGATTTCTTTGCTAATGGTGTAAAATATAAATGTTTGGCTTTAAGTGTGAATTCTAAAAGAATTGATACTTTTTACTTGGAGAGTCTCAAAATATAAATTTCTGGTACCCCTCTAGCCACCACTGAATGAAGCAAATGGCCTCACCTCCCCACCTCTCCTGCCTATGGAGTGAAGGGAAGTTATTTAAGGCCTTTGTCGAGGGCAGTCTAAAACTCCAGGTCTCTGCCTTGGCCTACCTTGCCGCTATTGTGCATTCTAAGTCTGCTATCAGAAGGGCTCACATTTCTGTGGCCTAATGAAAGGATTTCACCTTTCTCTAGAGCCAACACTATAGGAAGAGATCATCCTGCTGCTTCTCAGATAACATTGCCCCCCTGCTGTGCATGGAAGGTAAGGAACTGAATGAAATCTCAACTCTCCTCTTTTGCTTGAAAGAGTCCTATTTTTATCCCACTGTTTTGCAGGGGGAGGAGGGTGTGGAAGAGTAGTAAGATTTATGTGTTTTTATTTCATGCTATATATGTCTCTGTATAAAGTTCTGTATAAAGTTCACTTACAGAAAAGTAGCCTGCATGAGTTTTATTTAAAGAACTAAAAAACTCTTTTCACTGATTATACCTAAAGGCCATACTTATTATACAAGGCAAAGAAGAGAACATGCAAGGCAGAAAAGTATGGAAGACAGAGGAATGAGCCATAATTTAGAATAGAAGACTTTAAGACTTCCTGGCACTGTAGGAGGGATAAGAAAAAAAAGGAGCAGAAATTTTCAAGCAAAGAAGGGTAGGAAAGAGTATTCCAGGACCATGAAGCAGGCTGTGTCTGGGTATGGGGGTTTTAAGACTCCATGTTGGAATCTGATCTCTGGAGGCACCAGCCAGGAGAAGGTGATGAAGTTCAAGATTGAGGCCAAATTATAGCTATCATACTAAAGAAACTAAAACCACACAATCAGGCTAATTTTCTGATTTTGATTAGCCAGGAAAAAAATTTGAAATGCAGTGAACTCCAAGAGTAACACAAGGGTGTTACTGGCTCTGTGACTAAAAGCATTGATATTTATTTATTAATTCAAACAAACCTCTGCTTGCCTCTCAAATGTTTGCTTCTTGAAAAATAATTTAATTATTTATGAGACAGATAGCTTATTCGAAAGATATTTTGGTGCATAGCCTGACACTGCCACATTTTTTTTTCATGCAGTTTTCCCATAAAATTAGAGGCATACTGCAAAAACAGCAAAGTGCACCAAGAAGAAAACAGGAAATTCTTCTTAAGCCAATGTATCATTAACTCATGAAATTCAGCACTGCCTGAGAATATTGAAGTGGCCTAGAATATTTTAAATAAGATCATAAAGTCATACAAATTAACTTAAAGCTATATTTTTATAAGAGCTCAAGTAAATCATTAGACAAAAATATCCAAGTTGATCAGCAAATAAATCAGAGAATAGAATACCTTCTGAAATTGTGCTACAATTTCGTAGCTTTGGTCTGCATAAAAATTGACAGAAATGTTTAAAAATTGCCCATTGATGATTCCTGATTATCTTATTATACTTCATTAAAAGAATTGTCATTTCTACAATAGTGTTTACTATGTGATTTGTTTACATACAATTTAAGATTTAATCTTTATAATACAACTTATTTTTCTAATGACAGAGATGTTTATCATTATCTCTATTTTATAAGTGATGAAAATAAGACCAAGACCAAATATGTTAATGATTAATACATTTGTACCTTAGTATTATAAATGACATTTTAGTACACAGCCTAAACATCCAATTTTTGATGTAGAAAAAAAATAATATTGCAAGCATTTCACAAAAAGAATGTACAACCTAGATAAAGGTAATTTGTTTTAACTCAGACTTGAAATCCAAAAGGTTATGTTTGGGAAACAAATTTTAAAATTTTATACTTTAAATAAAGTTAACAGACCAAATTTCAATTTTGAAACAATTCATAATACAGTTAATAGATCAAGAATTTATATATACAGAATAAATATAAACTGAAAAGGGAGAACATGACACTCACTATTTATTGTCATTAAAGTGGAAAAAATTAGAAACAAGAAAAATCCCAGCTATTATTTGTTGGGATGTGATGATGTATTGGGGATTGATATGCTTAAGTCTCTGTTAGTAAGACCCCATTAAGTTAATTAATATGCAAGTCTTCCACTGAGCAATTGCAACTGTCATCCCATCCCAGAAAAGTAGAAGTGTATACAAAAAGGTGATCGTGATATTATTTTGGACCACTTGGGTAAAGGGTGAAATAAATGTCCAGTCAGTGGAGAACCATACCATATAGCATACATAAAATGATATTATGCTGCAATTGAAATATAATCATTCCTCATTCTCTGCAGAAGATTGGTTCCAGAACCTTCGAAGGATACCAATAGCAGCAGACGCCCAAGTTCCTTATCTAAAATGACTAGTATGCGCAGATAAGGTATACTCATTCCTCTGAATATTTTGTCATTTCTAGATTATTTGTAAGATCTACGATGAAAATGCTATGCACAAAGTTGATTTCTATGATTTATAGAATAATGACATGAAAAAAATAACTGTACGTGCTCAGTACAGACCCAATGTCATTTTCTAATGCTTTCCACTTGCTGTGGTTGAATCCATGGGTGTATAACGTGCAGATATAAAGGGAAGATTGCATATTAATTAGAACTATTTCAGATGACTGAGCATTTTTACATATTTTTGAGTAAGAAATAATGAGATGTATAAAAGCAGAATAAGGTTTCTAAATTTGTTATTGTAATTTTCAAAATTAATAAAAAATTTGCATGTGAAATTACATTTACATGCATGTTTATTATTACATGAAAATTGAAGAATGCATGAACATATGCTGATGAAGATAAAGATTTGGATTTTGGGGAGGAACAGAAAGATTTGGTTTGAAAGGGAAGGTGGAAATATTCAGGCAAAGATAGAAAAATATTAAATAGTCTGCAAAAAGTACAATTATAAACAGTTTCTTTGAATAACAAAGACTGTGAAAATAATTGTTACTTTCACTGTTGTGTTAATGACACTTCCACATCTAATTCTTCAAGTCTAATGGGAAAATATGATTTCTCCTATAAACTTTAATATAGTTCGTTGAACTACATGATAGGAATTATAGAAATACATGAAAAGGATGTGAAAATATAGTTTAAGACATCGCAATATGTATATCAAGTGACATTACTTTTGTCATTTTATTAGTTCTATCAAAAATGAGGACTTTATAAAATTTTTCCTATCGTAAAATGAATATAACTTTTAATTTTCTCATGTATGTTCTAGAAATCAATTTCTTATTCTTTTACTTAGTTTTTATGAAATTTTTCTATGTTAGAATTTGCCTTAATAAGCTGCACACTAGTTTCTATTTGTATCAGAAGTTAAGATTTAATTTCTTTTATGTCTCTCCAGCCAACTGGAGCTTATCTTTGATCTTATCTCATGAGAATAGAGATTTTCACTGTAATCTTCTGCAGGCACTTTAGTTTCTCCTATACACTTTAACTCTGATACTTCCTATTGACAGGACCTTTGTCAACAGATACCCAGGTATTAACCTTCTCTTTCATTCATTTTGCTAATTTTAATCCCTTTCTTCTGACACTGAGACAGTTTTTTAAAAGACATCTTCCATCTTTAGATCCCCAATGAAATTGCACTATCTGCAAAATCCAAAACAGATAGAGGGAGAAAAAATCAGTATTGTTTCTTCCTCCTCCTTCACCTCCATCTTCTCTTCTGCCTCCTTCTTCTTGTAGTTTGATATGCTATGTATTTTTTCAAGGAATTTTAAGGATTTGGGATATTAAAATGTTTGGTTTAGTTGGTTTGGAAGGCGGAGGTTTTTTAGATTTTGTACTATAAGATTCTGACTTTGATCCAGTAGTACTACTTAGATGTCTTTAATCTCTAGTAATAATAATAAAAATGATCCATAAGAAATTGGAAAGATCCTCCATTCCTCTCTCACCCTCCATTCCCTGACAACCAGATTCTATATCATCATCCGCTTATCAGGGAAAACATTTGGCCTTTGTTTATTTTGGAATTGGCTTATTTCACTTAGCATGACAATCTCCAATTCCATTCATTTATCTGCAAATGCCATAATATTATTCTTCTTTATGGCTGAGTAGTAATCCATCGTATATATATACCACAATTTCTTTATCCATTTATCTGTTGAACTGCATCTAGGTTGGTTCCACAGTCTAGCTATTGTGAATTGAGCTGCAATAAACATTGATGTGGCTGTGTTACTGTAGTATGCTGATTTTAAGTCCTCTGGGTATAAACCAAGGAGTGGGATAACTGGGTCAAAAGGTGGATCCATTCCAAAAGGTGGGTCTTGGAAGATTCTTAGGAATCTCCACAGTGTTTTCCAGGGTGGCTGAACCAATTTGCAACTCCACCAGCAATGTAAAAGTGTGCCTTTTTCCCCACATCGATGCCAACATCTATTATTGTTTGTGTTCTTGGTAATAGTCATTCTAATTGGAGTAAGATGAAATCTTAGAGTTGTTTTAATTTGCATTTCTCTAATTACTAGAGATGTTGAACCCTTTTTCATATATTTATTGATCACTTGTTCATCCTCTTCTGTAAAGTGTCTGTCCAGATTCTTGGCCCATTTATTGATTGTGTTCTTTGTATTTTTGGTGTAAAGTTTTGTAAGTTCTTTATAAATTTTGGAGATTAGAGCTCTATCTGAAGTGCATATGGTAAAGATTTTCTCCCACTCTGTAGGCTCTCTTTTCACGTTATTGATTGTATCCTTTACTGAGAAAAAGCTTTTTAGTTTTAGTCCATTCTGTTTTTTGATTCTTGCTTTGATTTCTTGTGCCTTGGAAGTCTTATTAAGGAAGTCTGATCTTAACCCAACTTGAGAAAGATTTGGGTCTACTTTGTCTTCTATTTGGTGCAGGGTCTCTGGTCTAATTCCTAAGTCCTTGATCCATTTGAGTTGAATTTTGTGCAGGGTGAGAGATAGAGGTTTAATTTCATTTTTCTACATATGGATTTCCAATTTTGTCAGTACCATTTATTGAAGAAGCTATCTTTTCTCCATTGTATGTTTTTGCCTCCTTTGTTAAGTATGAGATAACTGTGTTTCTGTGGGTTTGTCTCTGTCTTCTATTCTGTACCATTGGTCTGCCTGTCTATTTTGGTGCCAGTACCATGCCATTTTGTTACTCTTGCTCTGTAGAACAGTTATGTAAAGGGAAATGAGAGGGGGAGGGTGTGAGGGTATGAAAAATGGTGGAATGAGACAGACATTATTACTCTATGTACATGTGTGATTAACAATAATGATATGAATGTACATCATGCACAACCATAGAAATGAAAATTTGCACCCCATATGTGTACAATGAATCAAAATGAAGTCTGTAAAAGTAAAAATTTGAAAAAATTAAAACAAAAATTTAAAAAATAGACTAAGGTATTAACTTTGTTGAAATATTTTTTTAATCTGAAATGTAACCAACCCTCTTATTTCTATTGATCCATAGTTATCTCTAATACCATGCTATATTTTCTTGAATGTTTATTCACTTAAACATTCAAGGCTTCCACATTCTGTGTCTGTGTGTAATATTCCATTTGATTTATTTGAGTCCTTATTAGTTGGTTGTACAGATTATTTTCACTTGCTCACAAATATAAATAATATGATAATTAACATCTTTTCATCAATATCATGGCACAGGAGGCAAGAACCCAGAACACTTAGGTTTGAATCCTAGCTCCATCATTTACAAGCTCTACAATCCCTGGACTAATGACTTTAACTTCCATGTACCTTCTAGATTATTTTTTAATACTTTTAACTGATATATAAAAAAAATTAAAATTATATGTCAGTGGGGTACCATGTAATGTTTGATACATGTATACATTTCATAATGGTCAAATTAAAATAAACCTATATATACATAGACCTAAAAAAAATTGGAAAGAGTAAATTTTAAAAGCTCTTACTAAAGAAATGGTTCCTAAGGATTCTATATATGACTAATAGGCTAATTACACACACACACACACACACACACACACACACGTTTACATAAATTAAAAGAAGTTTTTGGCACATTTATATGTACTTCAGTGTATAACAGGATATAATTACAAAGATAGAAACAAATGTTATTCATGCCATGCCCTACTGTCTATACTGCTCATTATTAAACTGTATGTTTTCATTCTACTCTTTCATTTTATGGAGTTGTTGCTATAGATAATATGTAAATGAAAAAGAAAAGGATGGATGAAAAAGAAACAAGCAGTAAGAACATCCACCTCTACACTTCACAAGAATGAGAATGAAGCTCTGAGCAGTTTCCTTCATGATTCAAGACCTGGAATTATACAATCAAGTCAGTCATTGATCAATGAATATTAGGTATAAATGTATTCATATTATTGTTTAAAAATCTACATATTTGAAGTACTAGTGTTCTCTAATAGTAACCTGAAAGTTCCTCTTTCTGGCTATACAAATATATAAAAGTCAGACTTATGAGTAAGACTGTGTGATTTCAAGTTGGGAAAATTAAGAATAAGTTTTACATCATTCAGCATTTATAAAAAATCAAATAAAGTATCTGTTTCATTTTCTTTTGTCAATGATGTTATGGGAAAATTTTTAATCCATAAAGAACTGATTTGTCGAAGAGTGGGGATGTCACTCTCTAGTAGGACAATTGACTAACATCTGTGAGTGAGTCGCTGGGTTCAATCCCTGGGACCACCAAACACAAAAACAAAAATAAAAATAAAAATAAAAATCCCATTGAATATCCCACAATCTCCTCCAGCCCCCTACCAAAAATTTAAATAAATAAATAAATAAATAAATAAATAAATAAATAACAGGGACACAGCTGAACTATTAGCTGTAATTTATAACCTTTTCTTGAAGCTTTACAAAATCTCCTAAATGCCTAGTGAAAGAGGTTGTTTTCGCAGGTATTCCTGCAGAGGATTGTGGTGTGGGTAAGTACATGCCCATTGTGTGACAGCACAAACAAGATTCAGAACTGTCACATGAAAAGACTCACCTCTTAGTGCATATTTTCAAAACTAGGGTACCTTATTTCCTGGGTCAAATGATAAATCAAGTGCTTTTTTCCCCCCCGTACTACTTATATTCAGTCTACATTTTCACAGTTTTAATGAACTCAGTCACAGAAAGCAGGCTCTCTACAAATGAAGTCTCCAAACTCTGTTCATAATGCACGTTGAAGACTTTGATGCTACATTTTTACAGGTAGGAAAAAAGAAATTCTGACCTGAAAAATCTGAGTATGTTGGAAAAGAAGAAAATGTTCTAACAATTGAAATAAGATTCTCCTCTTCTCCAAATTCAAGAAATTTATCTTACTAAATCTCAAAAATATTGATTGAGCTCACATCATGAACTTTAAATATAAATATGTCATTTATAATAAATGGAGTGAAGTCATTAGACTGATAAATTTCAAGTCAAAACATAAATTAGTAGAGACCCCTTTGCTGAAGAAGTTTGAAGTCTCTAGATGCATGGCCAAATTGAATAATACTCAGTTAATTTGTTTACTTACAAAAATGTTTGCAAGAATCTTAATATGGAAAAACAAAAGTGACCAACAGGCTCATTATAATTTTTGAGTCAATGATGAATGTTTATATTGAGGAGAAGGATAATTTATGCCATAGTAATTGCTTTTCCTTTCTATTCCTTCTCTTAACAAAATATGCAAATACAGTCTGTCCCTTTTTATGCTACGTAATGAATCTATGAAAACCATGGCAGAATAGACAAAACTATCACCTTAATTCCTCTTGAATAGTGATGAGTAATAAACATTTAGGATTCATTAATCTTCAAATGACTGGTCAGAAAACAAATGGATTTCTTGTCTTCCAAATACTTGTTTTATAAAATATTAAAATAACTTTCTACCTATGTGTACATATATATGGAATGGACTTAGGTAGGAGATATATAGTAATTTGCCATTAGGTTGCTTCCTGTTGTGCTTAATAAACCAACAGATTAAGGTATTAAATAAAATGCAGGCATACCACATGCATATTTATGGGACTGGGTTAGTGATGGACTCTCTGGTCTTTCTTGGAGTCATGTGCCATTCTCAGTTGCTCACAGTTCTGAGTGGACATTTTTCTTCATATTGGAAGCATGTACACCTGTGTGACAGATTAGAAACAAGAGAACAGTGAACATCTGCAAGGTATCATATTGTTCCTCAATGACTTCTTCCTCCATCTCCAAGCAGGCTCCAATCCATTGAAGTCATTAACTTCTTTCCATGATGAACAAAACACAGTTGAGCTTCAGAGGCTTCAGTGATCACAACAGGATGGATAAAGCTAAACTTTCCAAATATATGACTTGTTAGAAATAGTTCAGTTCCCTTTATAGGAACAGTGACCTTTGAAGGAGAAAATGTGTGTGCCATAGATGATATTTTTTAGGTGATTTTAAAAACCATCATCACTGCAACTTTTAGAATTATTAAATAAAATTGATCTGATTCATTTGCTAAAACTTATTGCCTTATGCTCACCCTTAATCTACTCATAAAATTACTGTAATAGACTTTAAATACCATTATATTTGCTATGACATGAATTTTATGTATGTATTGTTATGATAATACAGAAATACTTTTTAAACAACATTAAAATTTTTTTAGAAGTGACCATGATTTCACAATGGAGGTGTTGATTGTATGAAAGACAAATCCACTACCTTAAAATCACTATGGTTCATATAGCAAAGAGCATTTCACTGTGAAACAAAACACTCTCCTAAAGCACAGTAGAATCTCAAATACGTGACTGAACTGTTTACTAAAAATAGAAATGGCTCCAACTAAATTATCAGAGAGGCAATAAGTCAGAATATCCTTAAAGTTCACACACACCATGTGACCTATGAGAAGAAGAAGTTTAAAAATAGGAATTTGGCCCAAGAGAGACAAACAATTCCCAGAGCATTCATTTATGACTACAGTGTTGAAGGGAGTAAAAACTACCTTCCTTCTTGTTTTACTTAGCTTTTTCATTGCTGTGACCAACGTTCCCAACAAAAATGACTTAGAAGAGGAAAATATTGGGGGCTCATGGGTTCAGAGGTCTCAGTTCACGCCATTACTAATGGCGTCAATGCCATTACTTTGGGCCCAAGGTGAGGCATCACATCATGGGAGAAGGATCCAGAAGAGGAAAACTTCTCAGCTCCTGGGGGAGTCAGGAAGTAGAGAGAGAAGGATGGCGAAAAGGGCTATGTGGAAGATACACTCTTCCAGGATATGCTCCCTGTGACCCACCTCTTCCAGTCAGACCCCATCTATTTAAAGTTACCACCCAGTCGGTCCATTCAAACTCGGATGGACTGATTAAGTTACAGCTGCCATAATATACTCATTTAATCTCTGAATATTCCTGCATTAATGACAGCTTGGGGAAAATCCTCACATCTAAACCATCCCATCCATTCTTTTTTGTTTTGTCTAAGTGTTCGTAGGTGCCCACATGCATGCCTGCATGACTAAAAATGTGTTTATGTATGTTTACTTTGTAGGCTTTATTTTAGCTTGCATAGATTGAATGAAAAGTAACTGATAAGTTTCATGGAGATTATTTTGTTTTTATATCCAGTTAAATAATGACAGAAATATCCTTGACTTTTATGATGAAGCATCTGAAAGTATTCCCATTTTTGAGCATCACTTATTACTGTACCATTTACAGTATTATAGAACATTAACTATAAAGCAATTTAAAATAACTTTTCTTAACAACTATTTTTGTAGTAAGGTTTATGTGTAGAAATAAAAAAGTAATGATTAAAATTAATGAAATATAATTCTGGTAGTATTTTTGATCATTAGATCTTACATATCCATTAAAAATATGAAAGAATATTCTTTGGAATATTGGTGGTAGATTCACAGACAAATCCATAAAATTAAAACAGATGTCATGGTTAAGTTTCCCATGTGTGTTTATTTTCATAATTAATGTAATTCACGCAAGTGTACACGGAGTGTGAATTGTTGAGAATTAGAGACACACATTTATGTTTCTGACAGTGCAGGTTCTAGAACATAACATCAACACTACTATATCAAACACCACTCAGGAAAGACTGTCTTGGGAAGTTACTGTCATTTGGGAGGATTAGAAGGTCAAAAATACTACAAATTTTCCTGTGAATTTAGAGAAAAATAAAATACATTGCCTGATCACAGAAAGACCTTTAATGTGGTCTTCTGAAAACAAAATATATTTTCAACAAGCATTTGCAGGTCAAGTACAAAAGAGGAGCACCTTAGAAATTCTCTCTGAGATGAGCCTTAGAATCTATAGTGTTAGAGCTGAATTTATTTTCAAAGCTTCCTATGGGCATTTATCAGCAAAGGTATATCTTAAGCTACCATAATTTATAAAATCTCTAAAATAGTACTTGCAGAAATTGAATTTCTAAATAAAGAGTGATAATTATGAAAGACTGAATTTCAACTTAATTATTTTGGAAAGTATCTCAGTCTTGATAATAAGAGAAACCACTTTCAAAGGAACATATTTGTAGGATATTATTCTTAAAAATCAAACAAGAACAACATCAACAACAACAGGAAATACCCCAAAACAAAACAAATCCCAGGTAGCATCTACACAGGGAAAGTAACACCATTAAAAGACAAAACCAAGCACATTAAAATGTAAGGAGTTCATTTGAGCAGACGAGTGGTTGGGGCTCCAATGAAGGAGTTCAAAGGGAAAGGTTTTATAAAGTCCATGGAAGCAAGACAAAGAAAATATCTGATTAAAGAGGAATAATAGCCTTACAATTTTCCTGTAGAGGTTAATTGACAATTTCTAATAGGTGAAGTTCCCAGTTAGAGGTTAGTTGGCAGTTTCTAATTGATATAGATTAAGATGCAATTTTCTAGGATGTTATGATTTACATTGAGTTGGGTTTCCTATTTCGACCTCCTGAGCATCTGGGATTACAAATGTGCTCCCCCACACCTGGCCTCAATTAATTATTTTTCAATAACATATTGCCACAAGTTTTCAATGGTTTGCTCATTTGATTTTGGAGGTTATAAACTAGTTGCCAGTACTCAAAGTTTCCATCTATCTGCCTTTTAATGTAGGTTACAGATATGAGATTAATGTTATGCTACGTGTGCTTTGTATCCTTATGTATCCTTCTCCCTTCTGACCAATTCTTTCTAGTAACTTTGGAACATACTTCACTAGAATTAATAATACTTGTAAATGAAGCCTTTCCTGTTTTGGGTTTGTTGTATGATTTTCTTCCTTTGAAATTTATTTTCAAAGTTTAAAATTTATTGATTTGCACCTATATGTAATAATAAATCTCACTGACAATCTGTTAGAAACTGATTTTGTTAAATCTTTCATAATTTTAATATTTAAACAGAACAATTTCCTTGTAATCCTGATGATGGCTCGTGCTTTATAATAAAGAATTCACTGGCTTTTTCTCTGGTTCCTGGGAGGGATTTTCAAAACTCTTCCCACTTCTTCGGTGTTAGGAATGTCATAAATTCTGGGATTGCATGAGTTTATTGCAAATGAGGGAACTCATGATGGGCTTCTAGATAACTTCAGGATATGGTTGATCACCAGAAAGACCAACCACATAATTATAGGTTTGGGGTTTTGAGGTAGCCTGTCTATTGGTTAAGGATAGAGGAGATTGAGGTCAATCATAAAAGTCAATGAATTGAACAATCATGTACATGTAACGAAACTCCAATTAAAAGTCTGGACACCAAAAGCCCCAGGGGAGATTCTGGGTTAGTGAACACATTAATACCTAACGTTAATATCTCACATTAATTCAGGAGGGTAATTACGTAGAGGAAAGCGTTGGATCTCTATGTTCAGGACACTCACAAACCATATCCTCTGCATCTATGCATTTGATTATTAAAGATCTGCACCCATTACAATAAAAATGTGATCATGAGTAGATCACTTTGCAAAGTTCCGCCATTCCAAATAAAAATCCTAGATATAAAATACAAAGATTAATATTTTTAACAAAAACAAGCAGAAAACACTGGATAAGATTCAGAGTGGAACAAACACTCTTGAGGAAAAGATTAGTGAACTTGAGGACATAGCAAATTATCCAAAAGGAAACACAGAAAGAAAAAGATGAGGAAAATCACCCACAAGATCAGTGAGCTCTTTCAGCAACCTCATGTCACTGGAGTTAGTGAAAGAGAAGAGAGAGAAGGGAGACAGAAAAATATTTGAAGAAATAAGAGCTAAAATCTCAAATTTGATTTTTTAAAATCAAAAATATAATCCCATTACCTAAAGAGCTCAGCAAAGTTCTAACACAAGAATTATGGAAAAAATTACAGCAAGGGACATTGTAATTAGAGATTAGATGTCTCAATACTATTATGATGGCATTTGTGGAAAATACTGATCTATATGTTCAATATAATTTTAATGGATTCCAGCTAGATACATAGAAATTGGTAAGGTGAAAAATTACATAGAAAGGTAAAGAAACCAGAATAACCAAAATGGCTGTGAAAAAGAAAAAAATTTCAGGACATTGAATCTGATTTCAAAAGTTGCTGTAAACTATAGCAATGAGACAGTCTGTCACTTGCAAAAACACAGACAAGAACAGAAAACAAATTCTGAATTATATACAAATATTCAGTTAACTTTTGACTAATGTACAAATAAGATTCCCTAGTGAAAAAAAGATTTGTTTTTGTCAAATGACGAAACTATTGAAAACTCATACAAAAATAAATGTATTACCTCCATTCCTCCTACCTCATACAAAAATTAACTGAAAATTCACCTTGGACCTATGAACAAACTACACTCACAAACCTAAAACTACAGAATTTATAGGAGAAAACAAAGCAGCAAATATTTATGACCATGAGATTCAGGCAAAAAGACTGAAATAAAATGCACAAAATACAGTCTAGACTAGTTTATTGATTTTTATAAAAAAATAAGAACTACTTCTATTTGAGACAAATTAGTAAGAGACCTAATAGATAAGCCATAGACTGGGAAGAATATTTTCAAGTGAAACAGATATTCTTGCAACCAGAATATAGCTATAGATAGATACAAATGTTAAGTATTCATATCACTGATATCACAGATATAATATTGATATCATTGATATTAATGATATTACAGTAGTAATATCAATGATACAAAATTGACAAACTGCAACCCTCATACACTGATGGTAGCAATGCAAAATGTCAGTCATTTTGGAATATATACTGGCAGTTTCTTATAAATTTAGATAAGTTTATCATACTACTCAATAATCCAATTCTTAGGCATTACTCAAGTATACTAAAAAAAAACATGCAATTTTTTTATAGTCATTTTGCAGTCATCCAAAATGGAAACAACCCAAATATCTTTCAACTGGCATGTGAATGAACTAGTGTTGCATTCAAACAATGAAATGCTACTCAATACCTAAGAAAGAATAAACAGGTGATTCCCAAAACAACATGGATGAATCTAAGAAGCACCATTCTAAGTGAGAGAAGCCAGTTCCAGAAAAGTAAATGCTCTATGATTCTTTCTGTGTGACACTCTGAAAAAGGCCAATAGAAATTTATACATTTAACTCTAGTTGTAGGAATTATATTTTGTGAAGTAAAATCAAAATAATAGAGGAAAATTAAAGTAAAAATAACATTAATGATAACCAACTTAGATTTATGTAACATTGTTTGTTTACAAAGTCTTTTTTTTTATTTTCTTATTTACTCCACACGCTTCTGGAAATTTGCATAAATCTGAATTCTGCTTTAAAAAAATCTAACTTAACAAGTTTCTTCCATTGCTTCATTTCCATTGTATATCTCAATAACAATGACTTTTAGTGACATCACCAATAAGTATGAAACTCATCGCTATTATGAAATGTCTTTTTCTCTCTTTCACAACAAGTAAAGGGAAAGTACATACAGCATTAAAAACAAAAGTTGTCATTGCACTTTGACTGAAATGCAAAAAATCACACATGCACACCAACCATTAAATTTAGTAATGCTGTCCTAAGCAAGTATTAAAACTTGGGAAATAATGCAGTGCATAAAACTAGGTGGGAAATAAAGAGTCATACGTGTTTTAAAGTCTATACATATGAGCTAACCCCTGACTGTCCTATTCCCTTAAGCCATATGCCTTGTAATATATTTTTACAATGTCAAATTTTCAATATCATGTGGATTATTAGAATTTGTATCTACAGCAACCCAAATGTTTGAGGCCATACTCAAAAAAAAAAATTGAGAGAATGAAGAGAGGTCTGCATCATTCATATTTATAACCAGTCCAGTTTTTAGCTATTCTCAGCTCCTTTGGTTGTAAATATTAACCATGCCCTTGAGTTTTTAATTCATCTGAACATTTGGAATAAAGTTCCCACAAATCCTGAGATATAATATATGCGTATATGTCTTGCATTTTTTCAAATAGGTTACACAAATGGATTTCTAGAAAAAGCTTGAAAGATGCACGAATACATACATATACATGAATATAAATAGCACTGGCATGCTGGTACATTTCTGTAGAATATGTTTGCATCTATTTTTTCCATAAGCATCTATGGGATTTCCATGATGATGTTGTTTTAAGGATAATAGGAAGCAAACACTTTCTGGTGATGCAATTAAGTCACCAAGCATCAAGATATCTAAACATATCAACTGACAACACAGCACAGCTCCGAGGTAACTGCTCCAACATCTGCGACACTGAAGTGAATCATGATTCCAGCAAGAGCATCCTCCATGTGCTGCATAAGAGAGACACTAATTAATCATTAAGTGGCCTTCCATCATACAGGGCTGCTGCTTCTGTTTCAAATCAACTGAAGTGGTGCAGAGTAGCAGTAGCAGGAGCAACAGCAGCAGCTCCAAATATTAAACATGACAGAGAAAGTGTGGATTACTGAAACTCTGAGAGGACTGTAGTTTGGAACTGATACTTGAATTGTTTAATAAATAAGTACCCAATCTCACTTTACTGATGGATGGACTGTACTGGCCACTCGCCAGAAGCATTTTCTAATTTGCACTAACGGGAGCTAAATTTTCCCTGATTGTGGAGGTGTGAGTTCTTGAGACCTTCCAACTTACATCACGATGGAATGAGATACAACAGATGCAGTTCTTTCCAGCCTTTACAGTTGAGGGCATAATCAGTTATTTGAGGGATTCACACACAATCTACCCTCAGAAATATTTTTTATTGGACCTCAGAAATATTTAACTAGATTCGTTAGGCTATCATGATGATAATGTATCCCCTTAAAACTATTCTTACTCATTTTATGTGCCCATAGTAAGAGATTTAGAAAATGTAGCAGATACCACAGATCAAAATAAAAATTTTTAACAGTCACCAACCAAAGAAACCCAGTGTTAAAATGTGAGTATGTGTGCATGATATTCTTCCTGTCACAGAGATAGCCAACCTCTACTGAGAGCTACAGTGTGCCAGCCACTCTTCCAAGCACTTCACACATATTATCTTACATAGTTTTCTCAGCAATCCAAAGTGATAGACATTGTCTTAGTCCATTTTGGGGTGCTATAACAAAATATCCAAGGTTAGGTATTTCATATGGAAAATATGTTTATTTGACTCCCAGTTGAGTGGCTAACTGTTCAAAATTAGGCAGTGCCATAGGTTCATCCTCTGGTGAGAGCCCCCTTGGCTGCGTCATGGTATGGTGAATGTCAGGGCAGGAGAACATACAAGAGGTAGAGATCACATACGAGAAGGAAGGCAAGGAATGATTCAGGGACCAGACTTGCTCTTTTTTAACAAGTCACTCTCAAAGGAACTAACCTGGATCTTCTAAAAGCTGCATCAAGGACATCATCCCCAATGACCTAATTAACTCACACTAACTATGCCCCACCTACCAAAGGTTCTGCCATCTCTTAGTACTGTCACATTGAAAACCAAACACATGAACCTTTGAGGCACCACCAAACCATTATTATTATTATTGTTATTATTATCGATAACAGGTAAACTTGGGTGCTGAGAAACTTAGTAATTTCTCCATGTATGTATGATTATTTTATGGCAGAACTTGAATTCAAAAACTCACAGGCATATCTTGCTATGGAAATTCTCATAAAAATGTATGCTTATGTGCAACTGGTAGAATTACCTCAAGCAAAGTCAAGGCAAACAGGACCAGAAATCAAGCATTTCTCAAAGCTCTCCTATCCAAGTATCCACAAGATGCCTATGATTACTTAAAATGGTCCATTGAATCAATCCTCCTTGATGTCTGTTGCTTCTCTTTGCTGGGAAAGAACAAGATCTCTGTTTTATATCTTTGCCACTGCTACCTGCTGGGAAGTGGTATCAGCTTTACCTGGTTTCAACAATATCCTTGGTTACCTATAAGTGCACCCATGATTTTGTCCTTGGAAATTGTGAAATCAGCCTTAATATTGATCCATAATTAGAAATATACTATTAATATCTCTAAACAACACTTTGAGTGAAAGAAGTAAGATAAAAATATCATGCACACTCCATTTCATTTACATAAAATTAAAGAAACTGCAAACCAAGTGAAATAATGATCAGTCATTTCTTGGAGAAGGGGTGGGAAAGAAATTAAAAAGTGGTATGGAAGTCTTTGGGGACAATGGACATATTCTCATTTTGATTGTGGTTATGGTTTCACACATGTATATATGTCAAAATTTGTATTATACACTGAAAATATGTATAGTTTGTGGCATTTTAATTATATATAAACAGATCTCATTTTTATATTTAAAAGTCAGGATTTATTAGCTTCTTGATTCTCCTGTTACTTTGACCATATTGCCCATGTTACACAGCAACTTTTTCACTTTTTCACTTTTTCTTTTGTTTGGGTTATTGTTTCTCTGCTAATGCCTTTCAACAAGCCACAGGCAAGTTTACTGTAAAATTCATGAAAATTAAGTTTCAGATGTCTCATTTGAAGTTCTTTCCAAAGAACTATACATAATTTGAATTTATAATTTTATATTACTGTTGCTCATTAGTTTGCATAATATTACATAAGCTTCAGAACCCACAAATCCTAGACTGCCTCCTGACTGAATTTCTCCTGAGTATTGCTGGAAGTAATTAAATCACTGAATTAAGGAAGTAGTGGTGTTGGATTTTATAAAATATTGCCAAGTTGTTTTTCAAGGTGGTTGTTCCTATTTTAACACCTCCCAGTGAGATGAAAACGTGTCTGAGATCTTATTGCTTCATATCTTTTCAGCATTTGACTTTTTCATACTCAGTTTTAACTTGTGTCTGATAAATATCTGGGTTCTCCATAGATTTGTTTACGTAGTATGTTGTTTCTTTTATTTTTGAGGGATAGGATTTTTCTCTCCTTTTTATGTCTTTATTTAAAGTGAAAGACATTGTCTATGAAAACTGGTAGATAATGTGAGTTTCCACATACTTTTAAATTCCCTCAAAGAGGGTTCACCTTACCTCCTGCAGACACTCAGTCCAGGAAAAGTGAAGCAATAGGAAGAGAGATTTCTGGGGTTTTCATAAAGTCACATATAATTCAATTTGTGAAGGCGCTAACCTTATAACCTAAGCACCTCTCAAAGTCCCCACCTACAAATACCTAGCCTATTGGCGATGAGGTTTCAACATATGTGTTTTGGGAGGCACAAACATGCCACCTGTGACAGTTACGAACAATTATATCATAAATGACACTGCTATCTCAGGGTTTGAGAGGTTTCAAAACTGACCTTCACTAGTTAGGAGGACTGGATAATTTCCACATCATCTTTCTTTCTAATATGCAGCAGGCCTTTAGCTCCCCCAAACCACAGTCAAAGATGCAAAACAGTGGCTCTAAGTTTGCTACCTTTCTCAATTTTTATTTCCCTTGCCTAGCTAAACTCTGCTCAACTTCTCATCTTCTGCTGTCTACTTAGGGTATGATGGATATCGTTAGTAGAAATCTACCCAAATGTACATTCAACTCTCTGGTTATTTTCTTCTCTAGGATATTGACCAATAATTCTTCATTGCCTTTTTATCTAATATATGTTAATTTGCATGTTTTCCCCCTTCTCCAGTTGCTCTAAGACAATAGGTCTGAATTAGGGAGACTATCAGTAAAGGAAGATAAATTCTAATTAGTATTTTTAAAGTAATGTTTTAAATTTAAGTATCATACTCAGCATGATTAATTTTCACAAAGTGAATGCACTTGTATAACCAGATCAGAAAATAAAATGTTTCCTACACTGGAGAAATTCCCCCTCGTGCTTTCTGTGTCCCTATCCACCAAGGTAACCACTCTCCTGACTTTTAATACTATAGATTGGTTTTGCCTGTTTTTGAAATTTTTAGCTCAGGGCAAAATATGATTAAGAGAAAACCTGACACTCTCAAGGTAACTCTTTATATCAGGAGAGACAGATACAAAAGCAGAAAGCAGAATAGAATTGATCTGAGAATTATGGCTGGGAAAGTACTAGAAGGTGTTACTAGGATGCAGAATGGACTAGAATCATAAATATAACAAAGCTATTATATTTTTTGAGAAAATTGAGCTGTCAAATAATACATAAGTCTGGACTAAAAAATTCTCTAACTACCCAAACCTGAACCCTCATATAACAGGAAGTGTGTTGAGAAAGTTATTCAGTTCCCAATTAGCTCATTTTCCCCTAATGCTCATTTTAGATGTAGCCAAAGAGGATAAATGAACAGAAACAATATTGCTGCAATAGTATCAGAAACCATGAGGAACAGGGAATTAGAAGAAAAATTAGATTTTATTTAAGGAACATTTCCCATCACACACACACACACACACACACACACACACACACATCTACTGGGATTTGAGACATAATATGTTCCAGTGACTATTTTGTGGCACTCATCCTTCTTCTTCCCACATGGTAATACTGATTGTAAATCTTGTCTTTGTATTACCACTTAATAGTATTCTCTTGGGTGGATGGAAAATCTTTCTTTTGGAGCTCATTTTTTTTTAGACCTAAAGATGCCAGTTCCAAACTCAGTAGGGAAAACAGTGCATATCATCTGGAGATTCTGGAGTCTGAGCTCAGAATGTCAGCTACAATTGACTGGATTCCTTTGGAAAGTACTTAGTATGTTATAAGTGTAGAAAGGGCAACAGAATATTGAGTGACCAGAGGAGTGGAATGTAGTGTAGACAGTAGTTCTTAACAAAATTAACATCCCAGTTTCTATAGCTGTTGGGATTCAGATGGAGCCATATTCCTAGGTTTAGCTGATGTCATGTAGGGGCAAGTGACATATACCTAAAAATGCTTGATATATTCTACCTTCTCAAGGTGACCGAGTAAGCTTCTTCGGTGTAGTTGGAGTATACGATATAGCAGCAGAATGGCAGAGCCTCTTCCAGCCTGAATCTCTAAGGAACTCCACAAAGTAAAACTTTCTAATTTTTTAAGACACGGAGATTTGGGAATTATATGTCATTGCAGTGCTACTTAGCCCATCATTTCTAGCACAGAGATGTTATAAAATGTCTCTCATGGCATTTAGAATTCTGCATAGTAGTTTTCAGATATTTCCCCAAATTCACTTTTCCAAGACATTTGTGACCCAAACATCTCCTTGGCCTTGGGAGGTCTGGAATGAGGTGAAAGTGAAAGCATATGTAATGTGGATATCTTTCAAAGAAAGGGGAGATGAAACTATCCTTACTCACAGTTTATACCTCCAGAGAAGTGGGTCAATATGATAGAAAGTGAATTAGTGGAAGAGAGAAAATGTACTCATCATCAGGCAGCAAAATCCTGCCTTTTTAAGGATCTGAAGTAGAGAAACAGCTCATCAAATCACAACCAGTATCATAAGGTTACCTGGTTTTTCTTCTTGTACTGTATGTTTCCCAAATGGTTGTTGCTCTTCCCAGTTCTAATTATCTGAAAATTTAGACACAGTCTGAAGGATAAGAATTAGGATTATTCCCCTTAAGTCATCTATTTTACCTCCTTTACTTATTCCCTTATTTATTGTCATTGTCATCACATTGTCATCACATCACAAGTTCCATTGTGGTTACACTGCATCATAGCATGGCAGAGTAAAACCCAGAGTCTGCACCTACCCTGTCAGAGTTTGGATCCAGGTTCTAGCACTTCTGTACTCTAAGGGGGAATTGAGGACCATTTGCTGCCTTAGTTCCATCATCTGCAATATCATTTGAACATCAGTACCTGCCTCATAGAGTTGCTATGAAAGTCTTGAGATCAGTGTCAGGCCCATGTGCAGTGTTCTATGAATATAGCTACTTCATGTCAGCTTGGATCTTATCTCTATTGTTCATTAACTCATCTCAGGTTGCTATACATGGCCTTGTATGTGGCACCAGAAAACGGCCCAGAGATAAAAATGACTAAACCTACTTCTCCCTCTAAAAGTAAATACCTTTGTCCAGAAACTTGAGAATGACTTCAGATATGTGTGAAGAGTCCTGAAAAACATAAATGCATCCATAGGACTTTACAGTAACTGCTTCAATAGCCTTTAAAAACATACTATAAATCAGCTATTTCAGAATGATCTTCTTGGTTCATCTTTGCAAGAGTATTCCACCATTAAGACTGAAAAAAATCAATTTAGTACACCACCTATTACCTGGTAATGTAAGTAGTACAGTATAAATATTTGTTTGGAAGGCTATGATGGAGGCATTAGAACAACTCATCATCCTGATGCATAATAACTGATAATGATTCCTGCTCTCTATTATGTGACTGAAATGTCAATTCATTGTTTGAATAAGGCACTTGGAGCTAAATACAGAATGTTCATAGCCCACTTTGTGTACTGCCCTTTTTTTCTCTGACCAGACAAAATACTAAAAGCAAATCTCACTCACACACACCCAAATAAACACATCAGTATTATTGATCCATGGGCAATGCAACAATATAAAATATTCAAAATTTATTTCATGCTAATATAAATTAAATATGGATGTTTCCGTTATCTAGTACCGAATTATGCATTATACAAAGCAATTCCACCCCGTCTCACCGACTCTGTGCTATCATCATTTTGTTATTACTCTCAGCCCAAAAAGTGGATGATGAAAGAGAGGAAGACAGAGAATATCAAATTGTCTGAATTCCACTGCTCATTTTAAACTGCTGAGATTTAGCCTGAGGGGAAAAAAGATGAGAAACTGAGAGCTAAATTCAGATGGTAAGAAAAGTTTAAAGTTTTTCCTGGCTTCAGTTTATCTGGGTTATGCAAACCACCATTAATGCAGACAATTAAGAGTTTCTAAATTGAGAATTCTGCTTATTTGATGTAGCATTTAAGATTTCTCAGTCTTTAAATTCTTAAATCTAAACTATTGCTCATGGAGGGTAGAGAATGCAGACTGTTCTGTGGACTACCTGGGCTTAGCTGGAAGACAAATTCCAGATGAAAAATATCATTTTCTCAATACTTCTAATAGCTTCAAGGAAAGGTGCAATTATAAGAATGAGGCCTAATGTAAATACTGTATAAAACCTCTTAACTGCACACAAGAGTAGATTGCAGAATACATCATATTATTATGGACACATCCTTATTGGAAAAAAGGGGTTCATGTTAATTCAAAAGGTCCCTAGAAACTACTGGGAATTATAATTACAGGTTTTGAGGCAGCTTCTCCAGTAACATCAGCAAGCTTTAGTAGATTTTCACCAAACACACAAAGAGATAAAACTAGGTATCTTTCTTTCTCTTACGCACTGAGATTTTATAAAAATTACATCAAAGTTGGCCTCAGGGAAGACCTTGTCACAAAAAGATTTTCTCTCTTCGTTTTAATTTATTCCTAAAAAAATAGAAGTTTTGAAAAGTATGGAAATGGAATATATAACTCAATAAGATTGCATCTTGTTAGTCAGAACTGGAGCAATTAGAGGATTTTCTTTCCATCCGACTGGGATCTCCTCAATATGTCTCTAATGTCCTGAAAGCTCCCCTTTCCTGTGGACATGATTACTCTGAGTAACCAGAAACCAATAATTAATTGATGCTTTGCTTGCTCTATCCCACACCGGCATCCATTCTATTGCATATAAAAAGCAAAGGAACAAATCAAGCAAAGTAAACAAATATCAGATTTCAAAAATAAATGACACTAACCCAGGAATAGCTTATGTGAGACTCTATCATACACATGTGCACAGTGAAAGTCCGATAACTTATGCCTAAGTGGCGAATAGTGGTGAATAAACCTCTCCCTCCAAGAAAAAAATTTCTGCAATTAAAAAATACTTAACAAAATAAAATTCATATAACAAATAGTGCCAATATAAGCATTTTACTTGAGTGCAAATTCAGCTGAATGCATCATGACATTTTCATTGACACATTGGTTAAAAAGTTTTCAATATGTTCCATTTTCCTATGTGGAAACTAAACTAAACTAAAAACTAAACTAAACTAAACTAAACAACTAAACTAAAATAAAATAAAATAAAATAAAGTAAAATCAAATCAAATCAAATACCCAAATGTAGAAGAAGAATTTTCAGTTAAGGGGAAAATGACCAGTGGGAGAGAGAAGAGTTGGGGGGAAAAATGGTAATAAGGAGGGTGAATATGATCACAGCAAGATGTATGGATGCATGGAAATGACACACGGGAACACAGTAATTTATACAGAAAATAGGCTTTAGTAATTATATTTTAAAAAACAATTACACGAGCTGTCAATACTCTGGCCTATTCCTGAAAAAGAAAAAATCTCTAAAATCTCTTCAATTAAAAATATATATTTGCTTATAATAATTCTTAAGCTTATTTGTTGCTTAGTAAAATTGATTTGGTTTTCATTCATTCACCAATACATTCAATAAGCAATAATAGTCACCCAAATGACCAAGTATTCCACATGGAACTAATATGGTCCAGATTCTTCCTTAATCCTTGTGATTTTAATAAAAGTTTTCAAACATTCAAAAATGTATAGTGAACACTATAATAAAAAGTGTAAATTAATTACAACAGCAGTTAGTATTTTGCCATATTTTCTGTCAAAAAATGCTTTGCTGAAGCACTCTGAAAGAAATTACAGGCAACCTGTGTTTCTAACTCTAAATATTTTTAGAAATATTTTCAATCCAATCACAATAAAATTGTAACATAACAAAATTTATGGTATTTCCTTAATATTATTGAGTACAAAACTTCATATTCACACCCTCAATAGTAACCAAATGCTTCTGCAATTCCTTTTACAAATCAGAATTAAATAAAGGAACACATGTAAGATCCATTTGTAATATTTCGTATAGAATTTTAAAAATTAAAAAATAATATGCATGCAGATTAGTATACACCTTGTAAATGTAGAATCAGTGAATTGAGCTCAGTTAACAGTGACTTTGTGGACAAACATACAAACTACTCAGAAGTGTGATATCCTTGTGTGTCCTCTCCAATCAATACCCTAAATGTCCTCCCCAAATTTAATTACTATCCTGTCTTTCAACAACAAATTGTTGTTTCATATCTATTCTTCAAAAGTGTCTTGGCTTTCCTTAGTCTTTTGAATAAACATGTACATTTAAGAAATAGTTCTTTCACTTTTTGTATCATTCACACAAAAAGTGGAAAATTTTAGTGGTATTATATATGTAGATAACTTGAGACAAATTGACTCTTTAAAAAATGTTATTATTCCCTAGTCAATAACCATCCTGAAAACTTCATTTATTTAGATTTTTTGTAAAATAACATAGCTTTTAGTGTAGAGTTTTACATATCTTTTCTTAGATTTATGTTTTAAAAGAATTTTTTTTGTTGTAGATGGACACAATACCTTTATTTTATTTATTTATGTGTTGCTGAGGATCGAACCCAAAGCCTCACAGCAAGCCAGGCAAGTGCTCTACCACTGAGCCACAACTCTAGCTCCTTCGATTTATCTTTAGATAAAGGATTATTTTTATATTAATGGAGATGTTAGTACTGTTTAATTTTCTTGTTATGTTTTGCTGGTACACAAAAAAATTGAATTATTTTTTATAATGATCTGAAATTTAGGAGCTCTGTTATATTCATTTACCTATTCATATAGCATATTTACAGATTCTTTTGAGTTTTTTAACCATACACTAATAACTTACTATGGAGAACTTTTTATCGTCCTTTCCAATACTTAGAATTTTTATTTCTTAATGACATTCTTCACAGAAATAGAAAAAGCAATCATGAAATTCATCTGGAAGAACAAAAAACCCAGAATAGCCAAAACAATCCTGGGCAGGAAGAATGACGCAGGAGGTATCACAATACCAGACATTAAACTCTACTATAGAGCAATAGTTACAAAAACAGCAAGGTATTGGCACCAAGATAGACAGGTAGACCAAAGGTACAGAATAGAAGACACAGAGACAAACCCACATAAATACAGTTATCTCATATTAGACAAAGGTGCCAAAAACATACAATGGAGAAAAGATTGCCTCTTCAACAAATGGTGCTGGCAAAACTGGAAATCCATATGAAATAAAATGAAATTAAATCCCTATCTCTCACCCTGTACAAAACTCAACTCAAAATGGATCAAGGATTTAGGAATTAGACCTGAGACTCTTCACCAAATAGAAGAAATAGTAGGCCTGAATCTTCTTCATATTGGCTGAGGACCAGACTTTCTCAACATGACCACCAGAGCACAAGAAATAAAAGCAAAAATCAATAAATGGGATGGATTCAAACTAAAAAGCTTTTTCTCAGCCAAAGAAACAATCAATCATGTGGAAAGAGAGCCTACAGAGTGGATAAAAATCTTCTCCATGCACACTTCAGACAGAGCACTGATCTCCAAAGTTTATAAAGAACTTATAAAACTTTACACCAAAAATATAAAGAACCCAATCAATAAATGGGCTAAGGAACTGAGCAGACACTTCACAGAAGATCAATAAATATATGAAAAAGTGCTCATCATCTCTAGTAATTAGAGAAATGCAAATTAAAACCACCCTAAGATTTCATCTAACTCCAATTAGAATGGCTATTATCAGGAATACAAGCAATAATAAGTGTTGGCGTGGATGTGGGGAAAAAGGCACACTCATACATTGCTGGTAGAGTTGCAAATTGGTGCAGCCACTCTTGGAAAGCAGTATGGAGATTCCCAAAAAATTTGGAATGGACCCACCATTTGACCCAGCTATCCCACTCCTCGGTTTATACCCAAAGGTCTTAAAATCAGCAAAGTATAGGGATGCAGCCACATCTATGTTCATAGCTGCTCATTTCACAATAGCTAGTTTGTGGAACCAACCTAGATGCCCTTCAAGTGAAGAATGGATAAAGAAACTGTGGCATATATACACAATGGAATATTACTCAGCCATAAAGAAGAATAAAACTATGGCATTTGCTGATAAATGGGTGGAGTTGGAAAATATCATGCTAAGTGAAATGAGTCAAGCCCCAAAACCAAAGGCAGAATGTTTTCTCTGTTCAGTGGATGCTGATACATAACGGGCGGGGGGTGGGGGGGGGGGGTTGGGGGGGGGATAAAAAAAGAATGGAGGAAGTATGGATGATGTAGAGGAAAATGGGACGGGAGGGAGTGGGGGAAGGAAAGATAGTAGACTGAGACAGACAGTATTACCCTATGCATATGTAAGATTATATGAATCGTGTGAATCTACATTGTGAAAAAAACGATATATTCCCTGCTGTATAATTATATCAAAATGGATTCTACTATCATGTATAATTAAAAAGAACCAATAAAATAAATAAATCAATCAAAAGAATTTTTATTTCTTTTTTCTTTGTTTGCTTGTTTGTTTGTTTTGCAGTCACTATAACCAGCAGTACAACTTTGAAGGAATGTAATGATGGAAGAGTTTTTGTTTACATATTTCAAAATTTATCATTAATTATAACATTATATGTATGGATTCTGACATTACCTATTATCAGATTAACATTTACTCTTTGCTAGATGATTTCTTGTTTGTCTGTCTTGGTCCTGGGAATTGAACCCAGGGTGCTTTGTCATTGAGCTACATTCCCACCCCTTTTTACTTCTTATTTTGAGTTGGGGTCTCACTAACCTGCCTAAAGTCTCACTAAATTGGTGAGACTGTCCTTTGGACTTTCAATTTTCCTTCTTTAGCCTCCAGAGCTGCTTGGATTACAGCCATGTATCATAGTGTCTCACTGATTTTATAGATTTTGAATTTTAGCAAATATTTTTTCTACAACTTTTGGGGTGACCATAATAATTTTCCTTCTCTATTCTGTTAATTCAGTAATTACTTTTAAATATATTCAAATGTTAAAATAACTTACACTCCTCAAATAACCCAAGTTTTTTGTGTCTGTCATTCTTTTTCCGCATTTCTTGGTTCAGTTTGCTAATGTAGTGTTTTGTATTATTGTATCTGTGGTCAAGGACAGACTGGCCTTTATGATTCCTTTATTATGGATTCCATGCCATACTTTGTAATCAAGGACACACCAAGTTCATAAAAAAAAAGTGGAAATTTCTCAATTTTCTCCTTTTCTCTGAAAAACTTGTTGGAAGTTTGAAAATATTTATTCCTAGTGAGGAAACATTTTGACATCCAAGAAGATATTACTGCGCTGCCCTTTCTTTCCATTGGTTCTCTGGGGAGATCAGCTTCCAGTTTTATTGCTGTTCCTTTACTTATAGTGTGTGTGTTTGTTCTCTGGTTCTCTTCCGTATCTTTTCTTTGACTTTGGTCTTTAGTGTACTTTGCGAACTCACCACTGGACTCTGCCTTCCAGCCAACTGGAGAGTGAAAAGACCCTGAAGGACTCAATGTGAGAGGATTAATGGAAAATGGTAAGCACCACTTCGACTCAAGGTCATCAGACTGAAATCAGAAAAACTTGAGTCTAGAAAGAAAAGGGGAACTTGAGTTTGGTGGAGTTGATATCACAGATTCAAAAAAGGGTGCCCCAGAGGAAGTGACAGTTAAGGAAATGACAATCATGGGAAAGAGTGACTCACAGAGAATTCTGGGGGCAGGCGGGGAGCTTCCCAGGGAAGAAAGTGGCACTGATCCTAAGGAACATAAAAGTTGGGGGGGAGAGTTCTCCACCCGGGACGTTGGCCCAGAGGCCCAGAGGGCTCCCATGGGTCCTCCACGAGGCGGCCGGCACAGCCCAGAGGTGGGAATCTTCAGTGCAGGAAGTGGGCACTGAGGAGAGGACACTTGGGTCATCCTCTCCAGGGGACCCAGCTCAGAGGCTTGTGTTCAGCTCAGCCAAGTCCCACGAGAGTTCCAGGTCTGGGAGGCAGACACAGAGACAGACAATAGGCTCTGCCCAGTGCAGATGGGTAAGAGTTCCCCACCTGGGACATAGGCCCAGAGTGCTCCTGTGGGACCTCTGAGGGGGCAGCAGGCACAGTGTAGAAGCAGGAGCCTTCAGTGTGGGGGAAGGAGCACAGAGCGCAGACTTAAGGCTCCCATGCTGGGAGGCTGAGCCAAGAGCCCAAATCTTACTCCAGCCTGGCCCCAGGCCATGGTTTAGTGCTATGAAGAGTAGGAGGTGAGATGATGGAAACCTGCAGGGATGCCACTTGTTTTAAGGGGGGAAGCTGCTATACCTCAGATTCTCACGGATAGAAGAGAAGATAGATGAACAACATGAGAAGACAGGGGAAGAAAGTGTCTCAAACAAACGTAGATACTGCATCAACAGAATCCAGTGATAACATGGTGGAAGAGATGTCAGAAGAGAGTTCAGAATGTACATAATTAAAATGATCAGAGAAGCAAACAATGGGGTGAGAGAGAAAATGCAGGAAATGAACGATCACACCAATCAATAGTTAAAAGAACAGATGCAGAAAGCAGAAGGTCATTTCAATAAAGAGATAGAGATGTTGAAAAACAAACAAACAGAAATCCTTGAAATGAAGGAAACAATAAACCAAATTAAAAACTCAATGGACAGCATAATCAGCAGGCTAGATCACCTAGAGGAAAGAACATCAGACATTGAAGACAAAATATTTAACCTTGAAAACGGAGTTGATCAAACAGAGAAGATGGTAAGAATTCATGAACAAAGCCTACAAGAATTATGGGATATCATGAAAAGACCAAATTTAAGAATTCTTGGGATTGAGGAAGGCACAGAGATACAAACCAAAGGAATGAATAATTTATTCAATGAAATAATGTCAGAAAATTTCCCACATTTGAAGAATGAAATGGAAAATCAAATACAAATGGCTTACAGGAAACCAAATGTACAAAACTACAACAGGTCAACACCAAGGCATATTATAATGAAAGTACCTAACATACAAAATAAAGATAGAATTTTAAAGGCTGTGAGAGAAAAAAAACAGATTACATTCGGGGGAAACCAATATGGTTATCAGCAGATTTCTCAACACAGACCCTAAAAGCAAGAAGGGCTTGGAATACATTATTCCAAAGAAAGAAAATGAAAGCCAACCAAGAATCTTATACCCAGCAAAACTCACCTTCAGATTTGAAGATGAAATAAAATCCTTCCATGATAAACAAAAGCTAAAATAATTTACAAATAGAAAGCCAGCACTACAGAACATTCTCAGCAAAGTATTCCATGAGGAAGAATTGAAGATCAACAATGTAAGCCAACATAGGGAGGAACTACCCTAAAGGAATAGCCAAATAAAAGAGAAACCAAGTCAAGTTAAAAACCAAAAATAATCCATAATGATTTGAAATACAAATCATATCTCAATAATAACCCTGAATGTTAAGGGTCTGAACTCATCAATCAAAAGACATAGACTGGCAGATTGGATTAAAAAGAAAGACCCAACAATATGCTGCCTCCAAGAGACGCATCTCATAGAAAAATATACCCACAGACTAAAGATAAAAGGATAGGGAAAAACATACCATGCACACAGAATCAGTAAAAAAGCAGGGGTTTCCATCCTCACATCAGATAAAGTGGACTTCAAGCCAAAATTAGTTAGAATCATAAATATTTATGCTCCAAACAACGGCCCATCCATGTATGTCAATCAAATCCTTCTCAACTCCAGGAACCAAATAGACCACAACATAATAATACTGGGTGACTTTAAGACACCCCTCTCACCATTGGACAGATCTTCCAATAAAAACTGAACAAAGAAACCATAGGACTCAATAACACAATTGCTAAATTAGACTTCCCAGATACATAAAGAATATTCCGTCCATCAAGAAGTGAATACACTTTCTTCTCAGCAGCTCATGGATCCTTTTCTAAAACAGACCATATGTTATGCCACAAAGTTACTCTTAGCAAATACAAAAAGATAGAGATACTACCTTATATTATATCAGATCAGAATGGAATGAAATTAGAAATCAATGACAGAATAAAAAACAGAAACTACTCCAACACCTGGAGGTTAAATAATATGCTGTTGAATGATGCATAGATAACAGAAGACATGGGGGGAAATAAAAAAATTCTTAGAGGTCAACGAAAACAATGATACACCATATCAAAATCTCTGGGATACTATGAAAGCAGTCTATGAGGAAAATACATTGCATGGATCCCGTTCAATAAAGGAATGAAAAGTAAACAAATAAATGACCTCACATTACAGCTGAAAGCCCTAGAAAAAGAAGAACAGATCACCACTAAAAGTAGTAGAAGACAGGAAATAATTAAAAACAGAGGGGAAATCAATGAAATTGAAACAAAAGAAACAATTCAAAAAATTGACAAAACAAAAAGTTGGTTCTTTGAAAAAATAAACAAAATTGATAAACCCTTAGCCACACAAACAAAGAGAAGGAGAGAGAAAACTCAAATTACTAAAATTCATGATGAAAACAGAAATATCACAACAGACACTAATGAAATACAAAACAAAATTAGAAGCTATTTTGAAAATCTATACTCTAACAAAATAGAAAGCCTGGAAGATATCAACAGGTTCCTAGAGGCATTTGAGCCACCCAAACTGAATCTGGAGGACATGCACAACTTAAATAGATCAATTTCAAGCAATGAAATAGAAGAAGTCATCAAAAGCCTACCAAGAAAAGCCCAGGACCAAGTTAAGAAAAGCCCAGGACCAGATGGATTCACAGCCGAGTTCTACAAGACCTTCACTCATTCCAATACTCCTCAAAGTATTCCATGAAATAGAGGAGGAGGGCACCCATCCAAACTCATTCTATGAAGCTAATATCACCCTGATAGCAAAACCAGAGAAGGACACATTAAGGAAAGAAAATTTCAGACCAATATCCCTAATGAACATAGATGCAAAAATTCTTAACAAAATTTTAGCAAATCACATACAAAAGCATATTAAAAAGTGCACCATGATCAAGTGGGTTTCATCTCGGGGATGCAAGGTTGGTTCAACATCCAGAAATCAATAAATGTAATTCACCACATCAACAGACTTAAAGTAAAGAACCACATGATTATTTCAATAGATGCAGAAAAAGCATTTGCTAAAATACAGTACCCCTTCATGCTCAAAACACTAGAAAAAATAGGGATAGTAGGAACGTTCCTTAACATTTTAAAGGCTATCTATGCTAAGCCCACAGCTAACATCATTCTAAATGGAGAAAAATAGAAAGTATTCCCCCTGAAAACTAGCACAAGGCAGGGATGTCGTCTTTTACCACTTCTGTTCAACATCGTCCTTGAAACTCTAGCCAGAGCAATTAGACAGACCAAAGAAATTAGAGGGATACGAATAGGAAAAGAAGAGCTCAAACTATCCCTATTTGCTGATGACATGATTCTCTATTTAGAAGAGCCTATAAATTCCACCAGAAAACTTCTTGAACTCATAAATGAATTCAGTAAAGTAGCAGGATATAAAATTAATGTTCATAAATCTAATACATTTTTATTCATAAGAGATGCATCCTCTGAGAGAGAAATTAGGAAAACTACCCCATTCACAATAACCTCAAAAAAAATAATACTTGGGAATCAATCTAACAAAAGAGGTGAAAGACCTCTACAATGAGAACTACAGAACACTAAAAGAAATTAAAGAAAATCTGTGAAGATGGACAGATCTCCCATGTGCTTGGATAGGCAGAATTAATATGTCAAAATGGCCATACTACCAAAAGTGCTATGCAAATTCAATGCAATTCCAATTAAAATCCCAATGATGGACCTCATAGAAATAGAGCAAGCAATCATGAAATTCATTTGGAAGAAAAAGAGACCCAGAATAGCTAAAGCAATTCTTAGCAAGAAGAGCAAAGCAGGAGGTAACACAATACGGGACCTTCAACTATATTACAGAGCAATAGTAATAAAAACAGCATGGTATTGGCACCTGAATAGGTAGATCAATGGTACAGAATAGAGGACACAGAGACACACCCACAAAAATATAGTTAACTCATACTTGATAAAGGAGCCAAGAACATACATACAATGGAGAAAGGGTAGCCTGTTCAACAAATGGTGCTGAGACAGACATCATTGCCCTGTGTACATGTATGAATGCACAGATGGTGTGACTCTACTTTGTGTACAACCAGAGAAACAACAATTGTACTCCATTTGTGTACAATGAATCAAAATAAAATTTTAAAAAAAAACTGTGAATTCAAAAAAAAGATGTGATAATTGCATCCCTTGAATTCAATTGAAAAATAAATAAATAAATAAATAGAAGCTGGGACTGTTTTAGAAATAGTAAGAAATAAACTGGTGGCTGAACAGAGTAACAAGGAGAGAGATTGTATAAAAGGTCAGAGAGATGGGTACATAGTTATGAACATGTTTTCTTTTTTATACTTCAAATACATGTTAATGGAATCATATTTTTCTAACTACAATAAAAATTCAATAGATGTTTTTAATGATATAAGTTTTACAAAGATAACTAATGCTGGTGTGGTGAAAATAAAATGTAGCTGTGTAGGAGTGAAAGCAGAGAGCTCAGCAGCAGGCTCTTTGGCGTGCGTGGTAGGAGGCATTCTTGCCAGCATCCTAGCACAGTTGTGGTGAGATGCTGAAAAGGAGGTACAGTTAGTATTGTTGGGTTCTGTTCATTCTCTCACTTCATATTTGTGTTTTTTAAGTATTTTTTAAGTTGTAGATGGACACAATACCTTTATTCTATTTACTTATTTTTACATGGTGCTGAGGATCAAACCCAGGGCCCCACACATGCTAGGCAAGCGCTCTACCATTGAGCCACAACCCCAGCCCCTTCATATACATTCTTTGAGGAAATTCTTCTGACTTTACTTCAGAAAAGATCCAGAGACTTACCACTGTTCACCACTTTCAACACTAATACCCTGGTCCTCCTCACATCTCTCCTGTATGCCCCGTGTCTCCCCAGGGTGGATTCTCAAACAGCAGCCAGAAGCCTTTTAAAACCACAGTTAGATTATGTTTTCCCTCTATGCAAAATCCTCTAATAGTTCACATATCATTCAGAGCAAAAGCCCAAGTCAGGAGAAAGATCCACGTGGCTCTCATGAACTGCTCAGTTCTGATCCCCTTATCATGCCGTCTGGCTTCTTGTTAGTCCTCTGAAATGCCCGTGATGCTCCCAGCTCAGGGTTTACACTCTCTTCCTTCTGTTTGGGATGCTTTTCTCAACGCTCCTACATCCCTGCCTTTTTCCTGCCTTTTCTGTGGCATGGCATTCTCATGGAGGGCTGTGTGAGGCAAGCTGTTGAGGGCAGCGACTGGCCCCACCTCACAGGTCTTCACTTACTACCTCTGCACTCACTTCATTGTAGGCTTCACTTTCTCACATTTTCTATAATTTACTTTTCCAAAATGTATTTTTTTTAACTGTTTCCTCCACACCCTATAGAAACCTGGTATCTTTGTTTTGTTCATTTATATTTTCTGGTCTCTATATAGAGACCAGCACAGGAAGGCAGCCAATAAATGAAACTGACTAATTTAATGAATGAAGGCAGGGAGCTAGAAGACAGTGTGAAGGGACCTCATTTCCTCTTTGAGGATGTAGAATTTTATTACAAACAAGAAAACCAAGTAAGGAGTAGGGAAGGGTGCTCCACGAGAAGCCTGTCAGACAGTATTGGCCAAAGTGCATTTCAGTTAGTACTTATTCAAGGAACTCATGTTGTGTCACAATAAATGTTTTATTTGGAGTTTGTACAATAGTGGATAAAGAAGGCAGTGTAGCCAAGAACGTTAACTTTCTATTTATTTATTTATTTATTTATTTATTTATTTATTTATTTATTTATTTTTGCGGGCGTGGGGATTGAACCCAGGGCCTTGTGTTTGCAAGGCAGGCACTCTACCAACTGAGCTATGTCCCCGACCCCCAAGAATGTTAACTTTTGTGTGGTAAAGAGCACCACACTCAAGTCTTGGTCTGGATAATTCATTTTCTGGGCTTTTGTTTGTTTGCTTGATTTTTGTTTTGTTTGTTTTGTTTTTGTTATTGTTGTTTGGGTTTGGTTTTGGTTTTTTCCTTGTCTGCCCAGTTTAGTCTGATTTCAAACTCTCAGTTAACATACATAACATAAAGTAAGAGCAAGGTTGACTATACAGATAGAAACTAAATCCTTCACATTTTAGAAGATTAAGCATGTACAAATAATCCCTGGGAATGTTTGAGAGGTCGTGATAAAGGTGCTCAAGGTGAGAATTACTCTTGCTTACATTGGAACGAGTATGCCCATTGCTGAGGCCTAGCTGACAACTCTTATTGTCAATCCATGGAAGGTAAAAGAATTGAAAAAGATTTTATCAAAACAACTGGACCAGAAAAAAGCAAGAACAAAGAGAAAGGCCCAGATTAAATATCACCCCATGAATCTGGCTCATTCTGTAGCTGTGGGCTTTTCAGAAGCAAACCTTTTTTCAATTTTCTTTTTGTTCATTTTATGGGCATCTTTCCCACCCTACTTCTATCCTTCTTTCATTTAGTTTCCCCATTTTATCAATAATCCAATCAAAGTGCAAAAACATCACGAATGTTAGATCCTTCTACTGAGGACAATGGGCTTCACATCCTTGGGGTATTCACTCAGGAACTCTTTTTGCACTAAAAGCCCTTAAGTTTGAAACCTTCATTTTTTACCTGTAAGATGTTTTAGTCAACAGAAAAGGATGTCTTTTCTTTCCACCTACTATTGTGATAAAACACAGTGGAAAGAATGACAATGGTCACTCTGAGCAAGTTACATTTTATTTGAAATTTGGAATAACATAAGTAACTAAAAGCTTATCTTTCGAACATTATATATAGAATTCACAACTTATCCTCAACTATTCATTCCTTAATATTTATTACTGAACAATCAATATAATCAATATGAATTTGCCATTAGGAAAGATACATATCATCAAACATGTACAATTATATTTTTAATATCCACAACTACATAATAAATCTATGGCTATGGTGAAACTTCAATTATAAGTTTGCATGATATACACAAATGCATACTGATATTAATTCTCTTTTGAGAATATTTTTCCTATTAAAAGAGAATTTTCCATAATATAATTTTTATCCAAACCCTAGGAAATATTGATCAATTACATATGACAACTTTCTTCACCAGTCCATCTACAAGGTATTTCCCAAAATGGTTCTGCTATAGTTTGAATGCAGCTCATCCCTTTCAAAACCTATGTTGAGATATGGCTGCCATTGTGGTGGAAATGGAAGGTGGGGTCTTTGAGAGGTGAATAGGGCATTGAGAGGGACAATGTCTTCCTCTTGGGAATGTGCTAATTCTCATGGTAGGTAGTGACTTCTCACTCTCTGGAAACTGGGTTAGTTATCAAAAAAGCAGGCTGGTACAAAGTGAGGCGACCCTTGTCTCTGGTCCCCTCTCCATATCCTCTTTGCCCTCCCACTTTTCCGCCATGAGATGAAGCACAAGGTTCGTGCCAGTTGCTGTCAATGTGCCCTTGAACATTCCAGCCTCCAGAGCCGTGAGCTAAATAACATTCTATTCTTTATAAATTAACCAATCTCAGGTATTCGGTCAAGTGATAGAAAATTAACTCATACAGATACATACAATGGTTATCATTTCAATTTAAAATAAATTTTTTCCTACTTTCAGTTATTTTTAATACTGCAGTATAATAGGTTTATCTAAGAGAGTGGGATGAAGATCGGGAACTCAGAACAACCATGGGGTTCTGTCATTCCTTAGAAACACATTAATCAAGAGTCACTTCTAAGGGGTGATTTCAGAAGCTGAAAATGTTTTACCTACTGATTTTGAATGTTCCTTTACACCAGTTTGAAGGCAGGAAAAGTGAGCAGGACTAAAAAGGAATCCTGGTAATCACCATTCCCATTTCTCACAGGGGTTCTCTAAAACATGGGCAATCTTCCTTCTCAAAATAAAAGGTATCCTATGATAGAAGTAAACTCTCGCCCCACCCTTCTGCTTGCCCACCATCCAAGAAGATGCTCTTGCCCCTGTATCCCTGTGCACCTCTGATACAAAATGACCCAGAATGACCTTTCTGGGAAGTACTCAGCTTTATTGCTTCTGAAAATTTAACACTGTTTTGATTATTTTTAGTGTATGCTTTTTTTTTTTTTTTTTTTTGTATTGGGGATTGAACCCAGGCACATTTTACCATTGAGTTACATCACAGTCCTTCTAATTTATTATTTTGAGATAAGAATTCATTTAGTTGCTGAGGCTGACTTTGAACTTGCGATCTTTCTGTCTCAGCCTCCCCTGTTGTTGGTATTATAGGAGTGCACCACCGCACCCAGGGAGTTAAGTGTTTTTCTAAAGATTCTTCTCATTTCTATTTCTGTGCAACTGTAATGATCTAACAATTTTAAAGACTGAAATCACAAGTGTCACAAGGACTTGGTCAATAACTGCCACTTTTTGCCCGACACCCAACCCAAGAATAACTACAGAAAAACAAATACACTGCTCAACTAGTCACACAGTATGCCCTGCTTCTAGGTAACCTACTTGCAGCTTCCCCTTGCCAGCCACTACAGTCAGGCGTACCTAAAGCCTTCCTTTTTCTATTGGTTCTTTTTAGTTATATGACAACAGGATTCATTCTAACAAAATCTTAAAAGCATGGACTATAATTTGACTTAATTCAGTCCCTAGTATTTCCCCTTTCCCTCTCCTCCTCCCTCCCTCTGTTCCCTTCCATCTACTCTACATCTTTCTGCTGCATACTTATAGTTTTTTTAATAAGTGTCATGTGAATATGATTGTGAGATTCATTGTAGTATATTCATATGTGAACACAGGAAAGTTAGGTCAGATCCATTCCACTCTTCATTCCCTATCCCAACCCTCCTCCTCCCTCCCCTTGGATTCCCTTCCTCTACTGATCTTTCATATGTGTATATGTATGTATATATACACATACCATATATATATATATATCCAGCACCTTATTTTGGATTATCTTCCACATATCAGAGAAATCAACCTTTAACTTTTTGGGACAGTCTTTCTTACTTTGTCACTATAAAGCTCTTCTATCCCCACCTGCCTTTGAGTCTCTGTCAAACACAAGTGACTATGGCTGCTTCCTAGCTATAGCAAACTCTGAATAAGTAGCTTTGTTGTTAATTGGGGGCAGTCTTTGATCATTTCTATAAGGTAATAACATTAAGGAATGAAGATCATGAGAGTCTATGATAAAATCTGAAAGAATAATTTTACTCAGCAAATTTTGCCCTACTTGCAAGGCCTGATACAATCAGGAATTTCAACGTTTCTTAGCTCTATTTTGAGGAAAGCACCTAGTGTACTTTTTCACCTGTGTACACGAGTGGTCTATGTGGATACAACTCAGGATGGATCTGCCTTAATAGACTGAGGTCAGACCAATAAAGGGGATGAAAAAAGCTCTTAGGAATCAAATAGGCTTTTTAAAAGTACCCAAATTACAGCTAATACAACTCGAATTGAAATGTACCAAGAAGGCCTTTAAGCACGGTACAAAGGCCAATAGGAAAAAGACCTCAGCTAGTGAAGAAATAAAGGCATCCATTCTTAATGTGGCAGAAGTTGGTGAAATATTCAACTCCTGAAGCAATACAAAGCAAAGAAGGAATCATTTTAAGATAAGAGAACAAAACTAATGGATATTCTCAGCAAGCCTAAAAAGCTGCGTTTCTGCAATAGGGCAGAGATAATGGTGTCTACCTCTACAATTCCTTTCAATGATTGTTTTGCCAATATACAGTGTAAAAGAAACAAAGACTAATAATTGCTTGTCAGTTATTGACGAAGCATGACTGGCATCATGAGGGAGAAGGGCTGGGGGAAGGTAGATGCCACTTCCTAGCTATAGCAGATACTGACAGGCTGTCTATGTCCACAGGAGGGACTGAGAAGGGAAGGAACATTTGAAGGTCAAGTTAAATGAGCTGTTTACATCTTTCCAGTTAACAAAACACATTTCAAAGGCCAAGGATTTGAGTCATTGAGGAAATTTTAAATGGTACAAAATGATGCAAGAAGGAACATTAAGTGAGCTCCATGAGCCAAGCTCCATTATAGGTGGCTGAGAGAAAGCTTGACTATAGAATCTCATAAACCAAAGTTGTCAGCCATTAAGTGTTTCACTATATGGAGGGAAAAAAAAAAGCACTATGCTCTACTGCAGTCTAATTCCTCAATGCTATGTAATTCAAAATACTCAAAAACACTTGTTCGTTTGTTTGTTTTTAGGTACTGTGGATTGAGCTCAGAGGCACTTTATCACTGTTCTGCCTTCCCAGCCCTTTTTATTTTTTATTGTAATACAGGGCCTCACTAAGTTGCTGAACCTGGCCTCGAACTTGCCTTCTTCTTGCCTGAACCTCCCTAGTTGCTGGGATTACAGATGCACACCACCTTGCCAGGCTCAAACACATTTGTGTAACTAACAATGCCAAAACAACAACAAAAACCCACTAAATACATACTGAGTTCTTGCTGTATGTCTAGAGACATAAAGCGTGGAGCTGGAAGAACTCATGGTAGGGTGAGTAAAATTAGATAATCATTGGGATTAAACATGCAGTTATAGGAATTTAGTGCATCTGTACTCAGTAACAGGAATAGCAGTTTGCCTAGCAAAATCTCACAACCCAAATGAAGAGCTGGAACAAGATGGGTGAATAGCAATAGGATACAGATAAAAATAGGAGTTTGATATCCACATGTTTAAATGATTTCCCTAAGGATTTAAAAGTACATTTATCTTTATATCTTCCCCTGGTAAATAGTATCAGAATTTAAGTAGTTCCTTGAATTGAAAAGTTCTGAATGTTTCTCCATAGGGTTTATGTAGGCTTATGCCTGTATTGGTAATACTCAAATAACTTGACAACAAAAAACAATGAATAACATTCAATTGTCATGTCCAGGCTCTGCCATTATCTGCTTGCATTTCGACAGTCAAGTTCACTTGACTGGGATTTTTTCCTGGCTCAGCCTCATTGCAACACAGTCAGGCAATGGAAATGTTAGCAGATCCCACCCCTAGGAAACCATTTGATGCTATATAATCTCATCATTTTGCTTTTGTGCCTAAGTACCCCTCCTATTCAACAGCCATCCAGATCCAAGGAAGATGGGAGTCAGCTTCTGTAGACCTTTCTGCCTAAAGGAAAATTCAGTGGTGAAGTATAAACAAGACTTTTTATTCCTGAAAATATTCCTCTAAAGTTAAATGGAAAATTATTCTTCCTGTTATAGTTTAAAGTATAAACCCATTTTCCTTGGTGGTTTCTTGAATCAATCTCAGACGTACAGTCCAAAAAGTGGCATAATTTACATGTGTCTAACCTTCACATCAGGCTGTTGGTTACAACACAGCTGAAACTCAGATTCAACAGTTCCATAGACAAGCCACAGTGTCCTTATGAAAAGAAGCAAACACACACATCTTCCAATGCCCTCTTATTTTGCTAATATTCTTTCTCATTTTTCTTCTCTTTATCATCAATTTTCTTCAAAGACCAATCTGTTTTAGGAATATTGTCTCAAATCATGGTCTGAAGAATAAAAATCTGTGTTCAATTCATCATCCTTCAACAGGAAATGTTCTTCTTAGCTACTAAATGAGTAACCCTGTTTTATCATTACCCTCTTCTGTCTCCTTCTTCCCACCCAGGATTTAACTGAGGTTCTCATTATATCTCACCTGGGATTTTGCAAATGACTTCAAAAAACAACATTGGTGCTGTTGTCTCTTTCTACCCAAAGCCACCCCAAAACTGTACTCAAGTTACTTTCCTAAAACCAACCTGATCATGTCACTTTCTGCATCTCCTCATCACGGGCAGAATAAAATCAGAATTCTTTAACTTTATTAACAATATACCCAAAGCTGACATCTCGTTCTTTTTCCTTTCTCCCTGAAACACAAACACTAAACTCGAGCCACTGTACTTCTTCACATGCCAGTCACTGAATAAACCAGAGACAGGAAATAGCTTGGTACTGTATCTCCAGCCTGAAATATCTCTCCTTTCTCTTTCACACAGCAAGTCCATACTCACTTTCAGTATGAGTTCAAATTTCACCTTCTGGAGTTTTGCATTTTCAATGAAGAATTATTTTTACCTTCCCCTGAAATCTGAGAGGACTTTGTACCGCTGCTATAACTCTCCCTGAAACTTTAATTATTCATGTTTACTCTACTTATGTAACAGATTGTGACCTTCTTAACAGAGAGACTTGACTTTTTCATGTTTTAGGACTTTGCTTAGTCCATCCAGCACATAAGATTTGTCCATAAATGCTTACTGAATTGGTGAAATGAATGACCTCTTGAAGGAATTAATTTTACTCTGTGACACCACACCTTACGCTCATCTTTTTACTGTCTTTAAGTCATCACAGAGAAGTCTGAGAAGTTAATGCAGATGGAGTAATATAAGTCCTTCTACATTTCACAATAATAAAATCAAATTGGCAGTTAGATATTTGTAAAGATCACAGAATACACAAGGACTTCAACAACAAAGGAAGAGGAACTTCATCACCCTGCCATCTCTCTGCAGTGGCTTCCCTCTTACGGGTAGCTATCTTACATATTGTATTGTCAATCTTCAAAATGGCAAATGCGAAAGCCTTTCTCATTTTCTCCACAGAGAAGCATGAATGGCAGGCAGCGTCCACTTAAAACACTTGAAACATTCTTAACTTGATGTTGCAACATGAATGTATTCTAAAAAGAACCCTAACTTAAAATTCCGAGTGATTTTAAGAGACCGTTAAATGAAGGCAATATTTCTATCTTCAGGTTTTGACTTGTTTTGGGTTCAGAGACAACTGTCTTCTTATCAGATGGGGTGTATGTTATTTAATATCTTGGGTTCCATAATTCATTCACTATGGCTCCAATTAAGTTATAATTTACGAGTTCAATAATAAGGAAAGGAAAAGAAATATTATTGAATTTTAGTATAGGAAGATTTTTTTAAAGTCACTTGAGTCCGTTCCTTTTTTTTTTCTGGAATTTACTGCAACACAGCCATTCTTCTTAACAAAAATAAAATAAAATCCAAGTCATTTTTAAAATAGTTATCAATTCTCAGGTCCTTTAAATATGCACAAAGAAATGGAGTTCATAGAAAATGCAGAGTTTACATCAAGTAAGACTTAGAAAAAGAGAATGCTCACCACTGGTTTATCAGGAGTATGGAGGGGGGAAAGGGACAACAAACAATGAAAATACACTAATATCCAAGAATTCAAAATCAAACTGAAAGGTTTACCCCAGGATCCTGGTAAGTCCCACTGGGGAGAATGCTTGTATGCTTTTCTATGTCTGGAACACAGAATCTGATAAAGGTTGTTTGATAAGTTTAACAAAAACTTGGCTTTGATTTTATTTGCTGAAAGTTTAAATTTGTCATTTCTATTTTTATTACCTTTTATTTTTCCTCCTACGGCACACTCCTGTTTCTCCTATTTCAACATCACAATATTAAAGTTAGCAAGATTGAAGTTCTTTATATGTACCTAGAATTTTTAAAGGGAATATTCATTTAGTTTCATATGCAAACTTGTTTTTAGTGATGAGTTAATGTAACCATAAGACTTTCCAAATAGAGGAGGCACTATTTAAAACATAAATCTAGGGATTCAAAATTACGTGTTCTGCATAACATTGCAATATAGTTTGTAATACTTCATTAACGTTGTACTGCTATCATCTCAGTATCATCTCCCAAAGGGCCTGAGAAAGTGACTACATAAACAATTCGATGATTACAAGTTAGAATTATTCTTCACTCTCAATGTGGAATGCACTAGGCAGGAGAGATTTCCTGATAACAAAACACCACTAAAGTAAAGGAAGTTGTCATAACCCAGTTCAATATCCTCAGGATTAAACTTCACAAATTGAGGCAAATGAGCTCACAGAAAGCTAAGGTACTTCCTCATTGGAATAAAGAAATTCTACCAACTCCCCACATCTTTCAAATAAATGTGTGTATGAAAAGTTGGAGAAGGGGAAGAACAGACAGGATTTTGAGAATGAAATGAGCATTCTTAAACCATAAACTATAGTATGGGTCATGAAGACTTGTGGGTCTTCAAGACTTGTGCATAATACTTGGCTTCAAGAAACCTATTGACCTGTACTGAGAAGCCTAAACACACTTAAGTAAATACAGGAAAATTATATGAGAATCAAAAATACTATACAAGTATTACTTGCTCCCAAATAATTATATTGATATAATATAATTCTAATTTTGTGGGGAAAATGCATAAAATGAGTATTTGAATAAAAAACAATACAGTATACAACTAAATGTACAGTTTGACTCCTCCTTTGAAAAACATGCATATTATTGTATATTTAGAAGCAAATACAGCAAAATGGTAATGGTGGTTGTCCCCTAATGGGAAGATATTGTCGATTTGGTTTTTACATCAGGCAATCTATTTCAGTGAAGTATTTATCTCATAGAATCCTTGCAAAGTTCATTGTTACTGTGAAGTTTAAATGAAATGTGTAGAAATGCATTATAAAATATGAAACATTTTGCAAATATGAAAGTTTTAAGTTATATAATAAACATTAACAATCTGGTCTTTCAACATGATTGTTTTAGTGTTCTTAACTTTATATGCCAATATCCTTTTCTAAGCAATTGGATATTTTTCTTTTATCTCCCTCTCAAAAAAGCAGTAGATTTAAAACTACCCACTTCTTTCTCATTAAAAAAATATCATTCCGCTTTCCATCCATTTATAGTTAAATAGGTAACAAACCTTTCTGAAAACATTTCCATTTCACTAACTCCCATTGTCATCCCATTCAAACCTAGTTCTCTTCTCTAGCCCCTCATCTTCCTGTTCAGATCACCAGTGGCCTCCAGGTCCCTAAAACCAATGAACCTGTTTTTTATACTTAATATAATATCAATCTGTGTAGTCAATATACATTTCCCTGAATTTCTACAACTATCACTTTTGGCTTCTGTAAACATCTTAATGCCAGATACTCTCAAATTTATAGCTCCAAATTTCTAATTTGAATTATAGAACCATTCATTGAAATTATTTGCTGTCTAAGGATATAAAAAAATTGTCAAAGACTCCACGTTTCTTAATTAATGACTCTCACCCCACCACACCACCATACCCATTTCAAAAAATTGTATTTTTCACACACACACACACACACACACACACACACAAACACACACACACAGGGCATGGCATTTAAGAACATGGACTGTCAGTCAAAAGTCTGAATTTAAGTGCCAGTACTGCTGCTTAAAAAAATGAAAACTTTGAATAGTTTATGTAATATCTACATTGTTTTTCTCATGTGGAAAACATTCAAATTTGCTTTGAGAATTGATTGAATTAAATGGAGTAAAATTAAAATTATTGCCTGTTATGGTTTAGAATTGAGGTACACCAAAAGCTCATGTGTCAGACAATGCAGGAAGGTTCAGAGGAGAAGTGATTATCTTGAGATAGTCTTAACCCAATTGATGAATTATTCCCCTAATAAGGATTTACTGAGTGGTAACAGAAGGAGGGTAGGACGTGGTTGGAGGAAGTGAGTCCCTGGGCTCATGGCTTTGGGTATATATTTTGTATCTGGAGAGTGGCATCTCCCTTTTTCCTGACCACCATGTGAGCTGCTTCCCTCTGCCACACTCTTCCACCATGATACCCTGCCTCACTTGGAACTCTGAGAAATGAAGTCAGCCTTCTATGGACTAAGACTTCTGAATCCGTGAGCCCTAAAATAAACCTTTGCTCCTCTACAGTTGTTTTGGTTGGGTCCTTTGGTCACAGCAGCAAAAAAGCTGAATAAAACAGAAATTGGTACCAGGACCAGGGGTTGTTGCTGTGCCTAACCTGACCATGTGGTTCAGAAGTTTTTTTTAACTTTTTGGAATTGGTGGGAGGAATTTTGATATGCTTAACTCTGCAAGCTGGAAAGGCTTTAAGATTGTTGTAAGAAGCGCTTAATGGCTGATTCTGGTGGAAGCTCAGATTAGAATGCCAATAGGACTAGAGACAATGAAGACAGGGCTCAAGAGGGTTCAGAAAAGGTGGACTCTATGGGAATGTGGAGTAGAGATCATTCTTGTTATGTTCTGACTGAGAAGTTCTCTGCATTTTGCTTGTGCCCTGAGAATTTCTGTGAAGTTAATTTTTAAAAATGGACTGCTGAATCTGATGGAAAAAATGTCTAGGTAGCATAGCATTCAGGTGGTGGCATAGATATTGCTGGCAGCTTTTAGCCAAATTTATTGTGATAAATGGGAGCAGAAAGAAGAGGAGCAAGATTTGGGAAAAAATGAACTTGAAAAGCTGGAGCAAAATTGATGTTAAGGAAATTGCAGTTGTTAAAGATTTTATTGCCACTGTAGAACTGCCAAAGACTTTGCCTAGAGACAATAAGAAAAATGGCTTAACAGCACCTCAAGTGCTGGAAAGACTACACCCATCTCAAGTTCAAGGGAGTAAGGTAAAAATTCTATTGCAAAGAGACCAGTGGGGCACCCTTCTTGCACAAGGGGACCTAGGAAGTTTTTTCAACATGCTCAGCCACCCAGACACTAGAGGTTGCTGCAGTCAAGGTCCCTGGAGGCTTGGCTACTGATCCAGATGGCAACAGACATTAGCATCAACCACATGGTTCTGGTTCTGCAGGAATGCAGGGTACTGGAGTTAGGGGATCACAGAGGCTTCCACCACAATTTCACTCTGGCTTGGAGGCCAGGCAAAGTGCCTTAGGGTTGGAGTCCCTGTGAGCATGGCCTGAGAGGTCAAAGTGTGGAGATATGAGGGAAAAGACAAAGCTGCAGTGGAGAGCCCCAAGATTAAGAAATACCAGTAACATGGGACATCATCCTAGGAAAACTGTAAGAATCCAGCAGAGACAAGCCAACAGAAAAGCCACCAGGGCAGAGCTACATGTGCCCTTTGAAGAAAACATCAAGATGTCATGGGCCCCAGATGCTGGACATGGAGCTACAGGACTTGTTTGCCCAGCTGGATTTCAGTCTTGCTTTGGTCCTATCCCTTCTTTTTAATTTTGTGAATGGAAATGACTATATATTGAATATTTGTGAATTGCTTTTAATTTTATAGGAGCTCACAATGTGAGAGGGCCTTGAATCTCAGGGAAGACTTTGGACTTGAACTTTGAGCAATCTCAGAACTGTTGAGATCATGGGACTCTTAAAAGTAAACAGAATGTACTTTGTATTGTGAGATGTTTGTGAGCTTTTGGGGACCCAGAGTGGAATGTTCTGGTTTGGATGTGAGGTATCCCCCAAAAGCTCACATGTGAGACAATGTAAAAAGATTCAGAGGAGAAATGATTGGGTTGTGAGAGTCTTAATCCAATCAGTGAATTAATCCCCTGATAAGGATTGACTGACTGATAACTGAAGGAGGGTAGGGTATGGCTAGAGGACATGGGTCCGTGAGGGCAGGGCTATTTTGTATCTGGGCAGTAGAGTCTCTCTCTTTGCTTCCCGACCATCATGTGAGCCATTTCCCTCTGCCACACTCTTCCACCACCATGTCTTGCCTCACCTGAAACCCTGAGGAATGGAGCCGATCTTCTATGGACTAAGACCTCTGAATCTGTGGGCCCTAAAATAAACCTTTGCTCCTCTACAATTGTTTTGGTTGGGTCCTTTAGTCACAGCAGCAAAAAAGCTGACTAAAACACTGATATAGTAAATATTCAATGAATAGTTGCTATTACAATTATTTCCTCTCCCATGTGTCTCAAGACCATACCTAATTACAGGAGCTATAAATCTCAAAATCATGCTTGAAATGCACCAATCCCTTCCCTACATACCAATTCTACCTACAGTACTTAAACTTCTAAAGAACTCTTAAGATTATCATCAAATGTACTATCATTTTTACTATAATAGAAACAATCACTTTAAATCTCTTTATTTTCCATCTACCATTGCCAAAGCAGAGTTCTCACTTTACTTAGTAGAATCTTTCTTGGAAGAAATAAAAACTCTTTAGTCTCAATTTTACTAAAAAGCACAGAAGAATTCAACTTCAAAAATCTACAAAAATGTTTTAAATTTGTTTGCAATATGTCATTGTAATATTATGAGATGTACTGATAAGAGGGTTAGCACTTGTCAGCCTTACCCTTCCATTTTCCAGGATGGGGGAAGGTTGAAATTATGTTGATGACTAATGAGCAATGCCAGAATCAGTCATGTCTATGTAATAAAGTTTCTGTAAAACCCCGAGAGCAAGATCTGGGAAGCTTTCTAGAAGGTATTGCACCTGGAAAAAGCATGGAAACTGGTCTCCTTTTCCACCACACCTCACCCTGTGCATCTCTTCCATAAGTAATCCCCCAAGTTCTATGAGCTCTTCTAGCATATTATTTGAACCCAAGAAGAGGGTCATAGAAACTTATGCTTTATAGTAGGTCAGTCATAACCTTAGTTGATAACCTAACAACTTGCAACGAGCATCTGAAATGTCTTGTGGGATAGGACCCTTGACCTGTGAGATTTGGAATTATTTACAGGTAATGGTAGAATTGAATTGAATTGGAGAATGCCATCTAGTATCTGCTGTACGAAATAATTATTTTGTGAAGGGAACATCACACACACACACACACACACACACACACACACACACATTTTGATGACCAGAGGTGCTGCAGTAATACCCATGCAAATACACTTTGATTTGTTTTCTCTATCCTTACAGCCTTTTAACTCTAAAGAATATCTACAATGAAAAACAGGAGTTCTATGGCCAAGCTGCTTTGGAAAGCATTGCTAGTATTTCTCATCTTAGAAATTTACTATTAATTAATTCTGTAAGAAAAGAAGTGAAAGAAGAAACAAAGAGAGAGGAGAGGTGGCTCAACAGTAACATAGGTTTATTCAGGGCAAACATGAGGAGGGAGACCTGTGGAGACTGAGACCTATCTTCTGCATAAAGCCCAGGTAGATATAGGGAAGTAAGGGAGGGGGAATGTTTGCAGTTAGGCCATCACTAGTGGTTTGTCAGGGACCCCTGTGGTGCCACTTTCATAAAGAACCAGTATTTCAGTCCCAGATAGCAATTTACCTTTCTTATGATGATGGAGTGTTCAGGATTTCTCTGCAATGATGATGGAATATTGTTTGGGTATCCTTTGCATGATGATGGAGCATTGTCTTGGGTTTAGATCAAGCTGAGTCAGAGTGACTTGAGATGACACTTGTTTAAAGATGGAGGAAATGCTTCAAAGTAGCATTGTCTGTGTCAAGTTCTACCTAACAAGTTCTAGAAAATATATTATTTCTCTTCATTTGAGCTAGTATTTACCAATGTATTTGATCATCAAATATCATTGTGAAGCTGGGCCTGGTGGCGCACGTGTGTAATCACAGCTCCAGAGACTGAGGCAGGAGGATCATGAGTCAAAGCCAGCCTCAGCAAAAGCAAGGCCCTAAGCAACTTAGTGAGACCCTGTTTCTAAATAAAAATACAAAATAGGGCTGGAGATGTGGCTCACTGGTTAAGCTCCCCTGGGTTCAATGCTCAGCACCAAAAAAAAAAAAAAAAAAAATGTATCATTGTGAAGTAACATTATTTGCACATTTTGGGAAATGCCATTCCACATAATGATGATCAATGTATTTTTATAATAGCAAAGAGAAAGGAAACAGTTATTTTTTGGAAAGACAGTGGTAGTAACATGAAGAATGGATTTGATACTATACAAAAAACATATAGTTAAGGGAAGAATTCTGTTGTTTTTCTCCAGAAATTTCATGAAAACTACTATGTCAGTCAGCTTTGAATCACTGCAACCAATACATCCAGTGAAAACAACTTAGAGGAGGACAAGTTCACAGTTTTAATCTGTGGTCCTCTCTTTCACTCAGAGGTTCAGCCTGTGGTCCTCCCACTGCATTGTTCTGAGCCCAAGGTGTTGGCAGAACACCATGGTAGAAGGGCATGTCAGAGGAAAGAAGCTCAGGGCATAGCAGCCTGGAAGCAGAAAGAGGTTGAATGCAAGGGATAATAAAACCCCAAGGCAATCTCCCAGTGTTATACTTGTTCTAGTCACGCCCTATCTGCTTACAGTTACAACTATTAATTTAGTTATTAATCCATCAAATGAATTAATCCAGTGATTAGTTTACAGCTATCATAATCTTTTCATTTTACGTCTGAACATTTCTGTATCATCTCATGCATGAGCTTTAAGGGAATACCTCAGATCCAATCCATAACTACTAATCCACTCTTTCAAATGCTAACCCCAAATTTTCCTTTAGTCATGTCAATTCAAAAATCACGTTCTCTAGAGTCTCCTTCACTCTTCAGAGAATTTCCAATCCAACCACTGTTACACTTTCATTATCTTTATTAAACATGTAATTTCTTATAAATTTCACAAATTGCTTTTTAAAATTTTGACTGTGAAGATAAAAGGCAGAGTGGGAGGATCAAGGTCAAATTTGAAGAGGAAAATTATAGGGGAAAATGAATAAAACACTTGAACCAAATCAGTGAAGGCTACAAAAATGTCAGAAAAGGTAGTCATAAATATTGATATCTTGGAGGAAATTCCATTGAATATCTATCTCTAATTCATTTTTTCCATCTTCACCTTTATTTCCTCTCCAATGACAGTGCTTTCATCCTCAAGATGCTACAATTGTACCACAAACAATTTCTGAGGCTCAAAAACAAATGGGTATCATTGCTTATAAGATTCAAATCCCTTAGTCCATCAGAATCCACTACAATCTAGCCACAGTCTATCTTTCCTATTTGTACTTCCTCAATGGCATGACATAATCTCATTTTTAGTCAATTTTATGCCTTCAGAATAGACCTGTGAAAATTCTAGAACAAATCCATATCCAGATTTCCTCTCTTTCTTGGTACCTCAGAATCATACTTCCCAGTCCTCTTACTTATACAAGTAATGGCCAATGGACTTTAGGTAGTAATGATATGTGCCACTACTAAATGAGGTATTCAATAGCCAGAGCAGTATCTTCTACTTTTCACTTCCTTCTGTAGAGACAGAGAAAGACATTATTCTTTACAGTTCAGCTTCAAGATGGTAGAATTGTTGCCAGCCTGAATCCATGGCTTACTTTGTAGAGCAAACTCCCTCAGTTATGACTCCTGTGAAATGTATAAGCTTAGGAAAAATACATTTTGTTATGTTTACCCAATATGATGTGGAGGTAGTCTATTACCTTGGTGCAACCTATTATGATTTGGATATGAGATGTCCCGAGCAAAAGCTCATATGTTAGTTAATACAGAAATATTTGGAAGTGAAACAGAACATGGTATCTATAACCTAACCAGCACATTAATCCATTTAATGCATTAATAATTTGAATGGATTACTGGGTAATAACTGTAGGCAGGTAGGGCATGGCTAGAGGGGTGAGCTCTTGGGGATGATATTCTGTCACTGGCTCCTTGCTGTCTCTCTCTCTCCTTCCAGGCTGCCATGAACTAAGTACCTTTCTTCCACCACCCGCTTTGGCCATGGTGTTCTGCCTAATCTCCAGCCCAAAGCTATAAAGATTGTGGACTGAAACCCTGAAACCTTGAGGTCAAAATAAACTTCCTTCCCTAAGTTGTTCTTGTCAGGTATTTTGTTCACAGTGGTAAAAATCTGACCCACATATTAGCCTATCCTGGTTTGCAAAAGAACTTTATTAATACCATCTCTGAATTCTTATAGGGAATGTGCCATGAAATTATTTGCATCTTTTTCTACGAAAGAGTGAGGGAAATCAAGATATTATAAAGTAGAATAGAAAACATAATGAGACAGATCTAAAGAAAGAAACTATAATTTTCCTGGGAAGTACCCTCTGGTAAAGGTCAGTGTGTATTAAAGGAGAGGAGAAACATGGGAATTTTCCTTTTTCTTTGTGTTTTTCCTCTTCTGATCCTTTCTTCCTTCCTTCCTTCCTTCCTTCCTTCCTTCCTTCCTTCCTTCCTTCCTTCCTTTCTTTCTTTCTTTCAATCATACCACATGGCTACAGAAAGGACATTAATCCTGAGAACATCAATCTTCTAAGTGATCAATTCTGCACACTTTATTACAGTCATTTCACTTAAAAGAAAAGAAGTTTGTTCTCAGAATAAAAACTCCTAAAAGGGAGAATGTTCACCAGGGAAACATCAGAAAACTATCAAAGAGTCTGACAGATGAATAAAGAGAAATCCTCTCTATGCTTATAGGAATAAACCTTGCACATTCTTATCTGAGCTCTAGGACTGTTTAAAGTCAGTCTGTTATTGTTATCAAGGACAGAGGATTGATTGTTTTCCTCTGGTATGTTGTCTGATATAAAAAATATTTTTACCCCCTTCTTATTTGAAGCTAACTTCTTAGGGAATCTCTCTTCATTTAGTTATTTGAAATATTTTGGAACAGCATGAATGTAAAAGGTTTACTATTCACTATCTTCTTTCTGTTCTACTTCTCAAAGTTTTTCTCCAGTAGCAAAATGCCTTCAGGCCATGGAACAATGGAATGACCATCAACCCATTTTAATTTTTTAATTTTTTTCCTTTCCTTTATTAGAAACACACTATCTCCCAACTGTATCCCTGCCATGACAGTACATTCTGTTTTTTGAGCTCCCAAGAAAGCCAGCTGAGCCATGCTCCAGAAGAGGTGGAGACCCCTGCTTGGTTCCATGTCATTTAAGGACACTGGAATCAGAGAATGTGGATCAGCATAACACCCTGGAGGCAGGGAAGCAGGAACATCTCTCGGTCTGCTGCAGTAGCTCTGACTTTCTCTTCCCTACCCAAGCCCTATTACTCTGCAAAAATCTACAGCAGCTCTCTCCCCACTCCTCCAGGGAAAAACCATATTGACAAACCATATTTTCAAAGATAAATTGTTCTCACATATGAATATCAAAACAAAAATGGATCATTTATAAATTTCATTTTGCTTTAATAGCTTTAGGTTAAAAATGAAAATTTAAAATCCAACCTTGGTTTGACCTTTGCTTTCTTATTTTAGATGGTCATTGTGAAGGGTTTTAAATAAAAGATGATCATATTAACTGAGGATTCTTCAAAGGTCAGCATGTCTATTTGTCTGAACAGTTTTTTTTTTTTATCTTAAAAGACAGTCATGTTTTCATTTTGGGACCATCCATATGCACCATAAAATAGTACCGTTGTTTCAAAACTGCCAATTCTGTGATTTTTTTTTTTAAGTATGAAACTATAAAATGCATTTCCTATGTTCCTGGCCTTCGTAGGAAGAGTCTGGGCAATGAGGAAACAGTGGCTTCCTTGACCACCTAGAGGCGTGCCCACAGGAAGTGTGGGAAGAACACAGCGGAGACTTGTCTACCTCTCAATTTGTTTTTCTAGCAATAGTTCTCCCCACATTAACGGCATTTCCTTATATTTTCTTACACTTAAATAAGTTGAGTTTCATGGAGGAAAGAACTGCCTAAGCAAAATCCATACCAGAAGAAATTAGACTGTGAATGATGCTGAGAGAGAATCAAGTGGACTTTAAAATACTTGGTTTGCAACTATAGACCAGAAATATTTATTAAATGTCAACATGAGCATGAAGCTGTGGTGAATTAAATATTGTTTAGGGGAAGAGGTAGGGAAGAACATATTTAGCATGGATTTCTGAAGAATTTCCTCCAAAAGAGGAACCTCTCATAATTCTGCTTTTTAACCAAAAAGAAACATGCAAAATTATATGATTGTCATGATACTTCATTAATTTGAAGATAATATTAACATTTCAGTTTTATATATTTACCTTGCATTTAGAAAACAGCTCTGTTGCTCAACAGAGAACCAAGCGATAGAGATGTGAAAAGATGGTTTGCCCTCAGAGAACTCCAACACCAGCCGCAACCAACATATCAACATCAAGGGACTGTTATTTTTGGTTCATAAGTTTATCAACTCCATGAAAGGTATTTATTACCTTAGTGTTAATCTGCATATACATTTTTAAAGGATGATAATCCACTCATTCTAAATATCTTTCCTAATTTAAAAGAGTCAGGCATTATACTATAGAAATGTAAGAACTGATATTTTATGATCTCTCCAAGTGCTTCCTGTTACTTCAAAAGTGCCAAACCTGAGAAGTTAGAATTGACTTCCAAACAGTTTCACATCATACCCCTCTTTTATTCACATAATGCCCTGGGCCACCAAAGGAAAAACACAGTTTGTCAGAAAAATAATGATCCATTAAATATTTCTCTCCATTAAGTCTATCCAACTTAGTTTCAATTGTCTTTTAGTTAATCGAATTCTATTCCATTAAACTTCAGGTATCATTTTATGATGTATGGAAATATTTATAATTAAAGACTAAAGATACTTTAATATTAAAAAATAAAAATGAAATAATGTTTTCCATGGTCTTTATAAATTGCCTATAATTTTTTTTCCTGAATAACATAGGCTCAGGGAAAGTAACTTGCCTTTTTCTTGCCTACACTACTAGAAATAAGTGTTTGATTCAAATTTTATTTCTATCCCATTATACCTTCATGTTCTGTATTTGTAAACCTTATATACATTTTTAACGTGGTTCAATGTGAGTGAATCCATAGTAGACTGCCATTCTGAGGAATAGCACTGTCAATCAGTTCAGGAAAGGTCATTCTTTGTTTGCTTATTCTATAAATCATGCACGCATTTCTTCTAAGTAGCTTCAAGATGTGCAAGGTCTCAATTCCACCCAGCGAAGTAACTGTGCCTTTTTGAATGAAAATCTTCAGCAACTTTAATGGAAGAAGTGACATTGGCTCACAAATACATGCATTCAACTAACAGTAACTTCAAGGGCAAAAATCAGCCCGTGAAAATGAAACCGAAATGACTGGAAACAGAAGGCACACACTAAGTTAGTCATTGATTGATTTCGTTGGGAGGGCCCAGTAACAAGCTGACATTGATTTATCTTTTAATCTAACAGAATAACAACAAATCTTAAAGCAATCAGTTTTAATGGTCTTAATAACTCCAATCAAATTATTCACCTTCCACATTAATATAGGAGGCTGGCTTCATATTTATTCATCAGATTTGTCAAATAAATATCACTGTATGCCAAACTAAACTCCAGTCCTTCAGACTAATAGATCCTGTTAGCATTTCATTTTTAATTGTCCTCTCCTTGTAATTAGAGTGACCACAGGTCCCAGTTTTCCAGGCATCAGTCCTCTATGCTTTTGCACTGGCCTGATTTCCCAGAACCTCTCTCTATTTTCTGAAGTGTCTTTGGTTGGAAGATAAGGCATCTGTCCACCACGGTCACATTTCTGCTGTTAATATTTTCTGTTTCTTTAGGGCTTATTAAAAGCTCAAAATTCTCTTTAAGTTTAGTGTGGGCAAATATTTGAAAAAATCCACAACTTAAGAAATCCACTTGATATTTCCTTACAGACCTGAAGAAAGATCTTTCCCTCAGCTGCATTAGGTGTCTGAGTTTTCAAAATGAGCAGCCTGGTGAGATAAAACTTTGCCGACAGGCTGTGCCCAATGTGCTTTTCTTTCAATGACTCCACTTGAAATTTTTTTTTTTTTTTTTTTACTTTCTGACAATGGCAGAAACTAAGATGGACCTTGTGAGTGAATTTCCAAACCAAAGAAAAACTGTCTTTTTTTTTTTTTATTTGACCCAAACTTTCTTTGCATACATTTTCAGTATCTAAGATAGTGGTGCCATGACGCCTCAGCACTGTTTACTTATACTGGTCCTGTTTTGCATTGGTTTTAGGTTCTAAAACAACAGGAATTCTATCAGTGATGAAAATGGTGAGCACACAAGAATCTTCAGGACCCTGTTGGAGTCACATTGAAGTTTTCACAATCAAAGTGATGGTTCTACAAAGAGATGTGTTACAGAGGCCTCCTGGGGCTCTCCATGAGGGGCTGATAGGTGAGGAAAGGGTATACTGACAGGAGTGTGTGCTCAATGGATACCAGGCAAGGTTGATGCTGGGAAACAGAAATCAATGGCCGCAGCAGTACAGCTTCTACCGAGTTTCCTACCTAATGGATTGCTCATTTAGCTAGACTGTAAATGTGATCTTGTGCAGCATTTACTTTATTTAGATCAGGATTAAAACAGAACACCTAAAAAGGCCACATCGGATAAAGAGGCTGTGAGATGCCTTCAAAGGGATGAGCATTTCCCCCTGGATATAAATAGATTGTTGTTTTGATCCATTTAAAAGGTCATCAGTCAACTGTTCTGGTTCTTTCTCACTCTCATTTCCCTTCATGTCTTTCTCAAGCACAGTGGCATATATTAAAAAAAAAAAAAATAAGAAAGAAAGAAAATCACCAAAGCAGACCATCCCTAACTCTAACATTAAAACACAAATTTAGAATTAAATTTTTACAGGTTTTAAGATTTAAGTTTCACGGCTCAGATAAAAGCAGTGAAAAAATTTTTGTTTTGTGAAAATGCACCTAAAATAATTCCAAACTTAACGACATGATGAATTTAAAAATTCTCTTTCAGCCATAGGATTTGAGAAATTGTATTGTCAAATTTGCCCTCTTTCCAAAATCATAACCAGATAAAGCCATTACATTGAAGTGTTCCACACTTCTACTTAAATTTGATGTAAAGGCTCTAACAAATTAGTAATTGCTGCTAATCATCAGGTTTTACCAGGTTTATAAAGCCAATTTTGAGGTGCTAATAGGCCTTAATGGGGAAATCAGTCCTCAGTTAAATAAACAAATCATTAGGTTTGCTGTAGAAAAGCTAATATGGACATAGATCGTGAAATAACTGATCTCATTAGTAGCCTAAAATATTTCTCAAATGAATGCTATACACATTATATGAACACTGTGGTAGGAGAGATGGCAATGCCAAAAAAGGAAATTCTATAGTCCTGAACTTGAAGTTATTTATATCACACTGGAAAGAGATACATGGGCATGACATAAAGCATCAGAGAAGTTCCAAGCAAACTGTGCTACACTGACATTTGATTATGTGTGTGATCTATGTCTTGAACAACATTTAATATTTAACAAATGCTTAACAAATACCTATTGTCAGCACCACATTGTCACCATTTATGCTAGTGACAAAGGCACTGTCTAATTTGAGGAATGTCTCCAATTTTAGGAGGGAGGGTAATGAGTCAGGGACTCTTCCCTGTTGGAGAAGACAGGCACACTGAGGTCTGAGGTAAGGAAGGGAGAGGCCAGAGGATGAGAATGGCAAGGTGTACAAAGGAGGCAAACAAAGCGTGCAATGTGCCAGAAATAAGAGACACTGTGGCATGTTGTTGATGCTACAAAGAACTTGACATATACTGAAAACAGAGTTTCAGGGATGCAGACCCAGTCTTTACTGCAGCTTCAAGGGTTGAACGTGACATCAAGTAAGTCCTCAAGAAAAATTGGCTGGAATCAAATTGTGAAGCATCCTATTTGAAATGTGCCAAGGAATAAGAGCATATTTAAGTCATCATTGTTTTTTTGTCCTGGACAATGTCATTCTCAAATGCCCTCTCCCATGTATTGGTCTCACTCTTCATTGTTTCCTTGGAATATTGTACAAACCACATATAGACTTCTGAAAGCCCCAAGTATGAACCAAAGTTGACATATCCAAATAATGCCTAGCCATTTAGTTCTCAAAACCTGATCTTTTCCTTGCATCGCATGCCGGTGAAGACCACCTGTATTCACCTGAATCTAATGAGTCATAAGCCCTCCCCCCTTACCTTGTACATTCATTGGATCACCAGATTGTCTCAGTTCTACCTCCCAAATATCTCTTTAATTATGTCTTTCTTCTCCATCACCATTGACTATGTTGGTCCAATACCATATCTGTGATTACCCCCTAATGTTTTAAATTGTATATTACCTTATAAACTGTCCTGCCAGAGTGATCCTCCTAACATGCGAGTTACCAAGGTATTCACTTGATGAAATGTTCAGAAACTGTCATGCAGACTCCATGACCTGAAGGTCCCAGGCATCAAATTAGTATTTCTTTGCATACCTGGTGCCCTTTGCCTAGAATATATCCCTCAATATCGCATAGCTCTCTCTATAACTTTAACATAGCTCTAATTTTACTAAATTTATTTGTAATTTAAAGAGTATTATGAAAGAATTTAAAAGTATATTAGGAGAGATCTAACGTGGCAGTCTTGAGGGAGACTACGTTCCTTGTTGCTCTGTAACTCAAGATTTAAGCAGAGGAAAATCTGTTTCTCAGTGAGGCAGTCTTTGCTCCTCCCCAATCCCCTGCTGTTTACCCCATTTGTCTACCTCAGTCACCTACAGTCTGCCAGCATATCAACTACATTTTGAGTGCAGATTGCTCACTGACTGCCACCTATCATCCGCCATTTGCCTGTTGGCCTGTCTCTGGCCTGCCCATCACCTGCCTTTCACCTACCCATCACCCACCAACAGAGGTCCACCTGCTGATCATTGGCCGGTAGCCTGCAGACTGTCCACAGACCATCAGTGGATTGCCAACTGCTTGCTGTTGCCTGGAACTCCACCTAACACAGACTTGGTGCCTATGCCCTGCACTGCATCTCCCCATTTGCCAACATGTTTGAAAGCCAGTGCAGCCATCTTGGATTATCCTGGAAGTGGAAACTATCATTAGGTGGGGAAAATTCCATCCAGAGATGCCTGCTGGAGACTGGAAGCTCATTGTCAGGTACCTCTCATGCATCAGGCTACTGAAGACTGGGATGTTTGAATAGTATATGACTGTTATAGTATAGATTTTTTTTCTTCCTTTTTGAAAAATTTTAAGTTTTTATTTCTTTATTTTTCTTCCTCCCTATTGTCCTTTTGTTTACCTGTTTCCTCAGAGTCTCCTTCTCCCTTTTCTCATGCTAACAATCAACTTCTTTTGACTACACTTTCACTCTTCCTATGATCTAGAATTTCTTTATACTCTTTTCTTATACCATTAACAGTTACATCCTACACCCCTCCCCATCCTCTTGTCCTAGATTAGGAACTGCAGTCCTCATTGCAAATCTATTTGTTATGCTGTAGATAATAATTGAACTCATCCTCTATGTTTATTATGACAATATTGTTAATGTATTCATAGGGGCTATTTGGTTTATGGCTGCATATTGTCTATAGTGGATGTCGCTAATTTTGATCTCCCTCTTAAAGAAGAGGCTTTGGAAACCTGCAGGGTAATTATAAGTTATAGGGTAGAAACTGCAATACCCCATATCTGCATCGCTAGAGGGGAAGATGCATGAACAACATGAAAAAAACAAGGGAAGAAAGTGTTCCAAACAAATTAGATTCTACACTAATAGAATCCAATGACAGCATGGTAGAAGAAATGTCAGAAAAGGAATTCAGAATATACATGATTAAAATGATTCATGAAGCAAAGGATGAGATAAGAGAGCAAATGCAGGCAATGATTGATCAATAAACAGTTGAAAGAGCAACTGCAGGAAGCAAAAGATCACCTGAAGAAAGAGAGATTCTGAAAAAGAACCAAACAGAAATCCTTGAAATGAAGGAAACAATAAACCAAAAAAAAAAAAAAAAAAAAAAAAACTCAATGGAAAGCATTACCAACAGACTAGATCACTTGGATGACAGAATCTCAGACAATGAAGACAAAATATTGAATCTTGAAAATAAAGTTGCCCAGACAGAGAAGATGGTAAGAAATCATGAACAGAACCTACAAGAACTATGGGATATCATGAAAAGACCAAATTTAAGAATTATCAGGATTGAGGAAGGCACAGAGATAAAAACCAAAGGAATGAACAAACTATTTAATGAAATAATATCAGAAAATTTCCCACACCTGAAAAATGAAATGGAAAGTCAACTACAAGAGGCTTACAGAACACCAAATGCACAAATTACAGCAGATCCACACCAAGACACATTATAATGGAAATGTCTAACATACAAAATACAAATAGGATTTTAAAGGCTGTGAGAGAAAAGCATCAGATTACATATATAGGGGGAAACCAATGTGGATATCAGCAGATTTCTCAGCCAAGACCCTAAAAGCTAGAATGGTCTAATACAGTGTATTTTAAGCTTTGAAAGAACATGGTTGCCAGTCAAAAATCTTTTTTTTTTAATTTATTTTTTATTTGCTTATTGATTCATTGAGCACAAATGGAATACAGCTACTGTTTCTCTGGTTGTACACAAAGTAGAGTCACACCATCTGGGCATTCATACATGTACACAGGGCAATGATATCTGTCACACATTCTGTTATTATTCTTACCCCCCCCACCCCGACCCACCCATCCCTTCCCTCTATGCTATCTATCCTTCCTCCATTCTTGCCACCCTTCCCCCCTCCCCCGCATTATGTATCATCATTCATTTATCAGAGAGACCATTCAGCCTTTGGATTTTGGGGATTGGCTGATCTCACTTAGGATAACAGTCTCCAACATCATCCATCATCCTACAAATACCATAATTTTATTCTTCTTTATGGCTGAATAATATTCCATTGTGTATATATACCACAGTTTCTTTATCCATTCATCTTTTGAAGGGCATCTAGGTTGGTTCCACAATCTAGCTATTGTGAATTGAACAGCTATAAACATTGATGTGGCTGCATCACTCTTTCACCACTACTATTCAACATTGTTCTTGAAATTCTAGCCAGAGCAATTAGACAGACCAAAGAAATTAGAGGAATACAAGTAGGAAAAGAAGAGCTCAAACTATCCCTATTTGCTGATGACATGATTCTCTATTTAGAAGACCCTAAGAATTCCACCAGAAAACTTCTGGAACTCATAAATGAATTCAGTAAAGTAGCAGGATATAAAATTAATGCTCATAAATCTAATGCATTTTTATTTGTAAGTGATGCATCCTCTGAGAGAGAAATTAGGAAAACTACCCCATTCACAATAACCTCAAATAAAATAAAATACTTGGGAATCAATCTAACAAAAGAAGTGAAAGACCTCTACAATGAGAACTACAGAACACTAAAGAAAGAAGTGAAAGAGAATCTGAGAAGATGGAAATATCTCCCATGTTCTTGGATAGGCAGAATTAATACTGTCAAAATGGCCATACTTCCAAAAGTGCTATACAAATTCAATGCAATTCCAATTAAAATCCCAATGATGGACCTCATAGAAAAAGAGCAAGCAATCATGAAATTCATTTGAAGGAATAAGAGACCCAGAATAGCTAAAGCAATCCTTAGCAAGAAGAGCAAAGCAGGGGGTATCACAATACCAGACCTTCAACTATACTACAGAGCAATAGTAACAAAAACAGCATGGTATTGGCACCAAAATAGACAGATAGATCAATGGTACAGAATAGAGGACACAGAGACAAACCCACATAAATACAGGTATCTCATACTTGACAAAGGAGTCAAGAATCTTATATCCAGCTAAACTAACCTTCAGATTTGAAGATGAAATAAAATCCTTCCATGACAAACAAAAGTTATTGGAATTTACACATAGACAGCCTGCACTACAGAACATTCTCAGCAAAATATTCCATGAAGAAGAAACGAACAACAACAATGTAAGTCATCAAAGGGAGGAACTACCCTAAAGGAAAAGCCAATCAAAGGAGAAACCAAATCAAGTTAAAAACCAAAACTAAACCAAAATGACTGGGAATAGAAGTCATATCTCAATAATAACCCTGAATATTAATGGCCTAAACTCATCAATCAAAAGACATAGATGGGCAGATTGGATTAAAAGGAAAGACCCAACAATATGCTGCCTTGAAGAGATTCATCTCATAGAAAAAGACATCCACAGACTAAAGGTGAAAGGATGGGAAAAAACCTACTACGCACATGAACCCCAGTAAAAAAGTGGGGGTTTCCATCCTTATATCAGATAATGTGAACTTCAAGCCAAAGTTACTCAGAAGGGATAAAGAAGGTCACTTCATACAGCTTAAGGGAACCATAAGTAGGAAGACATAATGATCATAAATATTTATGCCCCCAAACAACAGCGCATCCATGTACATCAAACAAATCCTTCTCAATTCCAGGAGTCAAGTAGATCACAACACAATAATTCTAGGTGACTTTAACACACCACTGGATAAATCTTCCAAACAAAAACTAAAAGAAGAAACCATAGATCTCAATAACACAATCAATGACTTAGACTTAACAGACATATATAGAATATTTCATCCATCAATGAGTGAATATAACTTTCTTCTCAGCAGCACATGGATCCTTCTCTAAAATAGACCATATGTTATGCCACAAAGCAGCCCTTAGTAAATGCAAAAAAATACAGATACTACCTTGTATTCTATAAGATCATAATGGAGAGAAATTAGAAATCAATGACAAAATAAAAAACAGAATCTACTCCAACACCTGGAGACTAAATAATTAGCTACTGAATGAAGCATGGATAACAGAAAACATCAGGGAAGAGATAAAAAAATTCTTAGAGGTAAATGAGAATGATGATACAGCATATGAAAATCTCTAGGACACTATGAAAGCAGTACTGAGGGGAAAATTCATTGCATTGAGCACATTCAAGAAAAGAATAAAAAGTCAACAACTAAATGACCTAACATTACATCTCAAAGCCCTAGAAAAAGAAAAACAGAACAACACCAAAAGTAGGAGAAGAAAGGACATAATTAAAATCAGAGCTGAAATAAATGAAATTGAACAAAAGAAACAATTAGAAAAATTGACAAAACAAAAAGTTGGTTCATTGAAAAAGTAAACAAAATAGATAAACCCTTAGCCACTCTAACAAAGAGGAGAGAAACCTTATATTACTAAAACTCGGGTTGAAAAAGGAAAGATCACAATAGACACCACTGAAATACAAAACATAATTAGAAACTACTTTGAAAATCTATACTCCAACAAACAGAAAATCCCGAAGACATCAACAAATTTCTAGAGACGTATGATCCTGTTGTACCCAAAGAAAATAGAATCATCCAAGTCGATCACGTAAAGCCAAAAGAAGCCTTTATTTGAGCAGGCCAGCGACGACCTCCCTTACACCTAAAAGCAGGGTGCAGGGAAATCGCACATTAGTTCCTGTGTTGCCAGCATTTATAGGGAGTAGGAAGGGTTTAGGGTGGGGCTATAGGGAGGGGGAGGGACTGGGGTGGACCACAGGGAGGGGGTTTGGGATTGAGGTGGGGCTGACTCTCCTGATCATGCTGGAGAATCTCCCTGGGGAGCATCAACATTTTAATCAGCTTTCTGTTGCTATAACAATCCTCCCAAACTGAACCAGGAGTACAAACACAATTTAAACAGATGAATTTCAAGCAATGAAATAGAAGAAGCCATCTAAAGCCTACCAACCAAGAAAAATCCAGGACCAGGTGGATTCTCAGCTGAGTTCTACAAAACCTTCAAAGAAGAACTTACACCAATACTCCTGAAAGTGTTTCATGAAATAGAAAAGGAGGAAACCCTTCCAAATTCATTCTATGAAGCTAGTATCACTCTGATATCAAAACCAGACAAAGACACACCTAGGAAAGAAAACTTTAGACCAATATCTCTGATGAATATAGATGTAAAAATCCTTTAAAAAAAATTCTGGCAAATCACTTACAAAATCATATTAAGAAGATAGTGTACCATGATCAAGAGGGGTTTATCTCAGGGATGTAAGGCTGGTTCAACATCTGGAAATCAATAAATGTAATTAATTACATTAATAGGCTTATGGTTAAGAATAATATGATTATTTCAATAGATGCAGAGAAAGCATTTGACAAAATACAACACCCTATCATGCTCAAAACACTAGAAAAAATAGGGATGGTAGGAACATACCTCAACATTGTAAAGGCTATTTATGCTAAGCCCATGGCCAACATCATTCCTAATGGGGAAAAACTGAAAGCATTCCCTTTAAAAACTGGAACAAGACAGGGATGCCCACTGTAACCACTTCTATTCAACATTGTGCTGGAAATGCTAGTCAGAGCAATTAGACGGACCACAGAAATTAAAGGTATACGAATAGGAAAAGAAGAACTCAAGCGGTCACTATTTGTTGATGACATGATTCTATATTTAGAGGATCCAAAAAACTCCACCAGGAAAATTCTAGACCTAATTAATGAATTCAGCAAACTATCAGGATATAAAATCAGCAAACATAAATCTAATGCATTTCTATACGTAAGTGATGAATCTTCTGAAAGAGAAATGAGGAAAACCACTCCATTCACAATAGCCTCAAAAAAAATAAAATACTTGGGAATCAATCTAACAAAAGAGGTGAAAGACCTCTACAATGAAAACTATGGAACATTAAAGAAAGAAATTGAAGAAGACTTTAGAAGATGGAAAGATCTCCTGTGTTCTTGGATAGGCAGAATTAAAATTATTGAAATGGCCATACTTCCAAAGGCCCTATACAGATTTAACTCAATTCTAATTAAAATCCCAATGACATTCCTCACAGAAATAGAGAAAGCAATTATGAAATTAATCTGGAAGAATAAAAGACCCAGAATAGCCAAAGCAATCCTGGGCAGCAAGAGTGATGCAGGAGGTATCACAATACCAGACATTAAACTCAACTATAGAGTGATAGTAACAAAAACAGCATTATTGTCACCAAAATAGACAGGTAGATCAATGGTACAGAATAGAAGACACAGAGACAAATCCACATAAGTACAGTTATCTCATACTAGACAAAGGTGCCAACGACATGCCATGGAGAAAAGATAGCCTCTTCAACAAATGGTGCTGGCAAAACTGGAAATCCACATGCAGTAAAATGAAATTAAACCCCTATCTCTCATCCTGAACAAAATTCAACTCAAAATAGATCAAAGATCTATGAATTAGACCTGAGACGCTTCACCAAATAGAAGAAAAAGTAGGCCTGAATCTTCATCATGTTGGCATAGGACCAGACTTCCTTAACATGACCCCCAGAGTTCAAGAAATAAAAGCAAGAATCAATAAATGGGATGGATTCAAACTAAAAAGATTTTTGTCAGCAAAGGAAATAATAATGTGAAAAGAGAGCTACAGAGTGGGAAAAAATCTTTTCCACACACACTTCAGACAGAGCACTGATCTCCAAAATTTATAAAGAACTTAAAAAACTTTACACCAAAAATACAAAGAACCCAATCAAAAAATGGACTAAGGAACTGGGCAGACACATCACAGAAGATATACAGGTGATCAACAAATATATGAAAAAGTGCTCATCATCTCTAGTAATTAGAGAAATTCAAATTAAAACCCTAAGATTTCATCTAACTCCAATTAGAATGGCTATTATCAGGAATACAAGCAATAATAAATGTTGGCATGGATGTGGGGAAAAAGGCACACTCATACATTGCTGGTGAAGTTGCAAAATGGAGTAACCACTCTGGAAAGCAATACAGAGATTCCTCAAAAAATTTGGAATGGAACCACCATTTGACCCAGCTATCCCACTCCTCGGTTTATACCCAAAGGTCTTAAAATCAGCAAAATTATAGGGACACAACCACATCTATGTTCAAAGCTGCTCAATTCACAATATCAAGATTGTAGAACCAACCTAGATGCCATTCAATTGAAGAATGGATAAAGAAACTGTGGTATGTATATACAATGGAATATTACTTGACCATAAAGAAGAATAAAATTATGGCATTTGCTGGTAAATGGTTGGAGTTGGAGAATATCATGCTAAGGGAAATAAGCCAACCCCAAATAACCAAAGGTCAAATGTTTTCTCTGATAAATGGATGATGATACATAACAGGAGTGGAATGGATGGCAGGGGGCAACAAGAGAAGAAAGAAGCAACTTTGGATGGCACAGAGGAAAATAGCATAGGAGGAGGTGGGGGAAGGAAAGATAGTAGACTGAGACAGACAGTATTATCCTATGTATATATGAGATTACATGAATTGTGTGAATCTACATTATGTACAACCATAGAAATGAAAAGGTGTACCCCATTTAAGTACAAAAAATTATAATAAAAAAAAAAGTAATACAGTCTGACACTTTGGAGAAATGGAGATGTGGATTCAAATCTCAGTCACACTATGTAAGAGTTGTATGGGCAAATTACTCAACATTTCTAAGTTTTGGTTTCCTCATCTATAAAACAGACATAATAAAGGTGTGTGAGGCTTAAATAAAGTAATCATATCTGGCAAAAAAAAAGAGTATATTATGCTTCAAAAACATAAACAAAAATGAAGACAATATTCACGTTCCTCACCACCAGACCACCCAAATTTCAATATTTTGCTGTATTTGGTGTAGGACATCTGTATTAATTAATTTAAATGTACAGAGGTCTTATGCCATTTGTTGATTCCCCTCATTTCTATCACTGGTGAAAGGGAACAGTTTTTCCTAGTTGGTATGAACCATTTTCTCCACATGCTTTAGTATTTTATCATGTGTTTGTGTGTGTGTGTTTGTATATATGCACAAATAAGTTATTTTAAAAAATTCTCTGCATGGAATCATCCTAACCACATTATGTAGCTTCTGCTTTTAAGGCATCATCTATACTGACAATTAAGACTATTTTTTCATTTTCATGTATTATGATATTATGTTGATTTATAAATTTATTGAATAAATTAAAAGTATCTACTGCATGCCAGCCATGTATTTACTATATTAGTAAAGCAAACTTTATCTACACATTTTCTGATAACTGCTTTTGGATTTTCACTATTAAAATCTATTATACAATATAGCAATAGAGTTCTCTCCTTAGGCACAAGTACAAAACAGGGAACACAAGCATTTATTATTTAACAATATATAGGATATGGAATTCTATTGTTTCAAAGTGCATTCCCATTATTATTTTTTTAATTAATTAATTTATTTTTTTGGCTACATAACAAACTTAATGGCATAAAAGAATAACCATTTTATTTTATGTTCACTCTTCACATGGATCCCTAATTCAGATCATTCCACAACCATAACACCCATGACATCAGGTAGGAAGTTCTAAATAACTGATGATAACAAGCACCTGAGACTTTAAGACCTGGGTGCCTCCACACGCCTCTACAAGCTTCTTCACAATGTAGTGATCTCAGAGGACTCAGACCTGCTAGCAAGTCATCACAGGACTGAGTGTGCATGGTCATGGCCTTTTATGACCTAAGCCCAGAGTAGCAGGCCATAGGTTCTGTCAGACTTTTGACTGGCTGAGCCATAATAAGCCCACCCAGATTCAAGAAGAGGAGACAGAGATCCAGCCCTGGAAGAAAGGATCATCCAGAAAAAAAGTCAGAGTTGTAAAAGTTTAAAAATACCGAAATGCACATATTCCTGATTATTGATGAAAATCTTTTCATACATTATTCTCTATACTTGCATTCTATTTAATAAATTTATTTATGTAGTTGCTTGTTATTATTAAATTGTCGCTTGTCACTCTTTGATGACAGGGAATCTTCATGTATATAGTTCCAAATTCTTTAAATGATACAGTTTCCAAGTGTCTTCTATTTGTAGCTTAATGTTGTGGTGTGTTTTATGTTATTAAATCTTCAAAAGCAGTAAAGTATATGAATCTTTAACTTTAAAGATTAAAAAAAATTTTGTGGTGCTTTAAATTTTTCTCTATTCATGTCACAGTTATCCTATTATTCTTAATACTGATTATGTTTAGATTTAGATTTAATTATGAATTAAGTTTATGTGGAATTTGTTGTTGGTTTTCATAATTTCTTTATTCCCTTTCATCTCACATTTTCCTTCTTTTTCAATCTTCCACTCCGTGTACATACTTATATCTGCATATATAGATATATACATGTGTAGATACATACAGTAAACACAAACAATACACATATACATGTAGAGGTACATATATTGACAACTACATATATGTGGTCATATGTTTGTATTCATAGATGCATGCATACTAGTGTATGACTGGTACACACATGTATGTTGTAGTATGATATATGCATATGTGCATTTATATATGTAAATACTTCTGTATGTATTTGTGGGCATCCTTGTACTACTAATATTATATCTTTAAGTTTTTCTATCTGGTAGTACAAATTTTCTAGTCTTAAAATTTATGTTCACTGCTATGATTTATTGGTTCTTTTATATGAATTTCAAGATAAACTTATTATTATGTACTTAGAAAATGAACTATGTTGCAAAATAATTAAAATAATTACACTGAATATATACACTGACTTGAGGAGAAGTTACATCTGTGTGACCTTGAGATCCCCATCTCTAACTATGACTTATCTTTTCATTTAATAAATATTGTTGCAATTAAGTTTTACAATCTTTTCCTTCCAAATGATTTTGCATTTTTTAGGTAACGATATTCTGAAGAAGCATATACTTTTGAGTAATGGGATGTTTTATCATTGTTATTATTTTTATTCCTATTATTGTTGCTGGCACTAATACTATTCATCTTTGTATATTGATCTGACTAAAGTCTATTATTAGTTCTAAGAGTCTGTGTGAATAGCTTAGATTGTTCCACAGATAATCATTTCTCCATGAATGATGGCAATTTCACCTCATTTTTCTTATCTGAAAATCAGGCTGTGTTATGGTACATTCAGAAGGAACCATTCCCATTACCTGTGATGCTCTCCTTATAGAGATCCACTGTGGCTCTGCTGACTATAACTCTTTCATTATTTCTTTGTGAGTTATTTTTGTTCGTTTTGTAGTGACAGATTAAAATCAGATACTAGATACCCTGATTTGGTATGTGACATTAAATAGATGCTTTTCAAGGATACATCTATGATTGCTTACCTAATATTTTTAATTAAGAGCCTGCGTTTGGTTAAGGGAATTTCTGCCTTTTTCTGTTTTCCAAAGTGTCTTTTCACATGAATGAGTGTTGAACTATTTTAAATTAGATTTTTTAATCAATTGAGATAATCATATGCCTTTTAATTTTTAATCTACATAAATAGATAAGTTGCATTAACAATGCTAAACCTTCCTTGTATTAATGAACAAGTACTCCTTGGTCAAGACACAAATTATACACTTTGTATATTGATTGATTTTGTATGCTAAACTATAGTATACTTTTATTGTTTAATATTTTTAATCTTTCTGAGTCTGATTGGCCTATAGCTTTTACTTTTTTCACTTTTCAGGGTTTGTGGTGTCAAAGTAGCCTTATAAAAGTAATTGGGAACATTTTCCTATCTAACCTTTATTTGGAAATACATAATACTGAAAACAAAACATCAATAGAGGTAATAGATATACTTCTGTAGTTTGTGTCAGGCATTATTCTAGACCCTTTGTGCATTAATTTATTTGTTATGGTTTGGGTGTGAGATGTCCCCCAAAAGCTCATATGTGAGACAACGCAAGAAGGTTCAGAGGAGAAATGATTGGGTTGTGAGAGTCTTAATCCAATCAGTGCACTAATCTCCTGATAGGGATTAACTGATTGGTAACTGAAGTGGTGGGGTGTGACTGGAGGAGGTGGGAACTGGGGTGTAGCTTTGGGGTACATGTTTCTATCTGGCAAGCAGAGTCTCTCTCTCTCTGCTTCCTGATCATGATGTGAGCTGCTTCCCTCTGTCACACTCTTCCACCACGATGTTCAGCCTCACCTGGAACCCTGAGGAACGGAGCCTGCCTTCTATGGACTAAGACCTCTGAAACAATGAGGTTCAAATAAACTTTTCCTCCTTTAAAATTGTCTGGTTAGATCTTTCACTCACAGCAGCAAAATAACTGACTAAAACATCGCCCTATCCTTATAAAAACCCTGTGTTACATACAGGCTATTATTATTCCTATTTTACAGAATACAAAGAGGCACTAAAAATTTAACTTGTTCAACATCAAATAGATACAAATTCAGTTCTTCAAATCCACCTAACAAGTTGAGGTACATTAAGGTCCCTGCACTGTTCTCAGAGGATAAAGAGCCTAACTCCGGAATGCTGACTGCCACCAGGCCTGAAAAACTACTGCTACCTGACATCTTCATCTTTCCCTTGCTTTGTGGGTGTTACCATTAGTAACACATGTGGACAGTATTCACATAAGTAGTATTTGCCAACTTGTTTCCTACTTTTAGGATCATTCTCTTTCTTAATGAAGTACATCTCTTAAAAGGTTTATATCCACAATATCTTTGTGGTCAAATTGTTTAGTTTATGCTTATCTGAAAATAATTGTTTTTTCCTACTTTCTGAAAGTTAGGTTATGATACAAAGCTAGTTTGGGTTTGTTTTCTTTTTCCTCTTTCTTTCTTTGAACATTGAAGCTTGTATGTAACTACTTTGCCTCATGACTGTTGAAAACTCAGCTGTCACTCAAATTTTGTTTGTACACATGTATATATGCTCCTTTTATCTTGTTCCATTTTGTATTTTGATATTTTTACTACCATGTGTTGAAACACAAATTTCTTTTACTTATGTAGACTTGATATGCATAGTGCTTTTAACATTTGGTATATATTTATTATACAATATTTTCAGCAATTATCACTTTGAATATTGGTTCTTCCCCATTATTTCTAATTTTTTTCTGAAATTCTGAGTAGATAAACAGCAAAATTTTCAAGTATAATTTACTTCTTTTCACATTTTCCATATTGTTCTCTTTCTGCCTTCATTTTTTTAGATCTACATCCAGTTTTATCATTCAATTCTTGATTTCTTCAAGTGTTCAATGAATCAATTGATTTTTTTAAATTAACAATTTTATATTTTGACATATAAAATACTCATTGAATTTTTAAAAAATCTTCAGTCTTTTGGATAGTTCTATAGTATCCTAATTATTTTTTTATTCTACAATATTTGTTTTATACATTTGAAAAATGATTTTTATTTATCTGATAATGTCAATATAAGAAACTGTTGTTTTGATATTGCTAAATTATAATAGCTGATTTCCTTCATAATTGGTAACTGGTTTTCCAAACTGGATACACACATTTTGTAGAACACAAGTTATGGAAACCTGAAAGCCCAAGTGCAATGTGCTTTGAACCAGAAAGTCATTATGTTGCCTCTGTTCAGTGCTAGAGTGCCCCCAGTCTAGCACTTCTCTAATTTAATATTAGTTTGAGGCTTTACTGACTAAAGGGTTAGTGTGAATTTGAATACTAGACCCGTATGAGAGTGATCTAACAACTGTGAACTATCTGTCAAGCATATTATGAATATTTTCTCCTGTAGCAAACTTGGAAAGAACAACAAATTTCTTAGTAACATGTATTAGTTTGTGAATATTTTTTCTTAGCTCATCTTTTCACTATGGGGGTAGTCCCCTAAGGATCTAAACATAATTGAGGAGTTACAGGTTCACCGGTCTATTTGAAGATTTTAGGGTCAGATTACCAATTTTGCCTGCGTTCTAAAGCTTGGTCTTCAATTCCTCTTTGCTCTCAATGTCACATACAACTCATAGGTCTACTTTCTTTTTTCTACCAATCTATTTGTGTGTTTACTTGTTTGGTTGGGCCTATATCGAGTGCAATATATTGTTCCTAGGTTAATTATAAATTAAAGTATTATCCAGAATCTGTTTGTTTTGCAGCATGAGAACATTTCTAATTTGCTATTCTGTCAAAAATAGACTTGTTACACTGTTGTGAGTTCCCGGAAATAAGGAACTATTTTTTTAAGTATTATTTTTAGTTCAACAGTGCACAAAATCAAACATGATGAAATATCTAAGGAAATTTCAAACATTTTTATAATGTTTTAAAATTCATTTTATAAAAGTTTTAACAGCTTTATTGAGATATTATTTGACATATAAAAGTATAATTTATGAAATTTGATTTTTTGAGATTTTAATTTATTTTAAACTGATATATAAAAACATAAAAACTTTCCTTAATAGGGTACCATGTAATGCTTCAACACATATATGATGTATGAGTAAATGGGATTAAGCATATCTGTGTCCTCAAACACTTACTATTTCTATTGTGATGAAAATTTTCAAAATCCTTTCAGCTAGATTTTTTTTAATAGTGTAGCACATTGCTGTTATCTATAGTCACCCTCTGTGCAACAGCAGACCAGAACTTCTTACTCCTATCTAACTGCAACTTAATAACCCTTGATCAACCTTTCCCCAAACTTTTCTTCTCCCTACTGTCCTCTGGTAACCAGCATTCTAAACTCCACTCAATATGAGATCAACTTTTTAAAATTCTATATAACAGTGAGATCTTGCAATAACTATCTGTCCGTGCTTGGCTTATTTCATTGAGCCCAATGACACACAGTTTCATTCATATCCTCACAAATGACAGGATTTCATTCTTTCATGTGGCTGAAGCATATTATATTATGTAGAGGCACTAAGTACTCTATTTTCTTTATCGCTTCTTCAGTTGATGGACATTTAGGTTGTTTCCACTTATTGGCTATTGTGAATAGTAGTGCAATGAACTTGGGAGGGCAGAGTCTCTTCAATTTACAGATTTCATTTTCTTTGGATGTATACCCAGTAGTGGGATTGCTAAATATATGGTGTTTCACTTTTCAATTTTTTGAGGTACCTGCATAGAAGTTACATTAATTTACATTCCCCCCAACAATAAGCAAGGGTTTTCTTTTCTCCACACCCTTACCAGCATTTGCTGTCATTAGTTGTTTCCATACAAGCCATTCTGACTAGGGCGAAGTGGTATCTCATTGTGGTTCAGGTTAGTGATGTTGAGCACTTTTTCCGCATACCTGTTGGCTATTTGTGTGTCTTCCTTGGAGAAGTGTCTGTTTAGCTCTATGGCCTATATTTTAAATAGATGTTATTGCTGCGGGTGTTGTTGTTGTTATTAGTACCAGCACTACTACTATTCCTGCTAGTACTACTCGTGCACTTTTGGAGTTCTTTATATATTCTAGGTGTCAACCCCCTGTCAGATGGACAGTTTTCAAATATTATCTCCCATTCTGTGGGTTGGATTTTCACTTTGATGATGGTTTCCTGTGCTGTGCAGAAGCTTTTTAGTTTGATGGACTCCCATCTGTTATTACCTTTGTTTCCTATGCTTTTGGGGTCTTGTCCAAAATTCCTCACCTAGATCAATGTTTTAAATTTGATAAGTCTTGACATATGTGCACATTTATGAAACTATCACTGCAGTCTAGGAAATGAACATAATCTTCACTCTTCACTATTTCTTCACATTCTTGATACCTCTCTCCTCTTGCTATGCTCCATTCACCCTTTGACAACCACACATCCAATTTCTGTTCTCACATATTATTTTAGATTTTCTAAAATTGCATATAAGTTGAGTTATCCAGTAGGTAAACTTTTGTGCAGCTTTATCTGCTCAAACTATTGAAATCCATCAACATTGCAACATGTGTCAACTTCTGTGAGGTTTATCACCAAGTTCCATTCCACTGTAGTTTGAAATTCCTTTCCATATGCTGCCACAGGTCCTTTTCCAAGTTTGTGAGTTTTAAATATTTTTTTCCCATTCTGTGGTATCTCTCATACATTATCTTAACAGAAGAGCAGATGTGTTTAATTTTAAGTTTAGTAATTTGTTCTTTTATGGTTCACAGTTTTAATACTACAATTAAGAAAAATTTACTTAATTCAATGGTAAAGTTCATTTTAATTAAAAAATGCATTTGCAAAAATTAACCTTTTTTCTTTTGCTTTTGGATAGGGTCATTCTATGTTACCTGGGCTGGACTCAGATTCATAATCATCTCTCCTTAGACTGCTGTGTAGCTAGAATTATGGGTGTACATCCACACACTAGCTTGCAAAATTTTATTTTTAATAAATGTTGTATGTGAGTGTTTCATTATCAGTTTAAAAGACTAATTTCACAACATTTTTAAGAATAAAACATCTTAAGGACTTTAAAACTTCCATTTAAAATTAAAACCAATCATTTTGCCAAATAGGCATTTTTGTTTCCTGCAACTTATTCTAATTTTTATTTTATTTATGAGAAAACTGAGAAAATTCTTCTTCCTCACTTACAAATATTCATTCTTTATAGAACCATAGACTCCATCAGTCTACAGTCCATCCATGTCTGTCTACAGTCCATCCATGTCATTCTACAATCCATCCATGTCAATCCACAACACATCCCTGTTGCAACATGTGTTGCAGAGATATTGAATAAATGTCCAAATCACAGCCACTTAATTACAAAATAGGGATTAAAATCCAAGAGACTTTTTATAGTCTAATTTTCTTTTTCTCAAACAACTTTTACAATTGAATAAAAACATGTTTGGTCAAATACCAATCCAATTAAAAATGTGAAAGAGAAACACTTAAGGATATTGGCTAAATAAGATTTTATAGTATTTCTGAATTTGAAGATCATATAACTCAAGGTGCTCCCAAATTTAATTATTTAATATTACCACTATTCCTTGTTTCATATAAACCATTTCTCAGACTATGTAAAGAAATATTTGTCAGATTATTAAATATGTTTATTTTGAAGATTCTGATTATTTTATTCAAACACTTGAAGCACTCAGCTACAGTGACAACTCTCAGGCTTTAATTATGATCATTAAGATTTAAATTAATATGAATGCCAGCATTCACTCAGTGGCTGCTAAAGAATGCCTACTATGTGCAAGGTTATCTATAAGGCACTATGAGGCAAATCAAACAATAAAAGTCTCCGTCCCTAAGGAATTTACATTTCAAAGAAGAGATGAAACAATTTCACAGATGGCTGTTCTGCAATACAAATTGTAGTTGGTGGCAAAAGAAAAGGAACAAACATGTAATGGAGGCTTTGAAAACAGAAACCAATGAAGGCATCATGAGTGGAAATGTATTGCTATTTATTCCCACATTCTTGTAGTATATTTTCTATACCATGGTAAGGAAGTACTAAAATATCTGTGATGTGGTCAAAACATGAACAGAAATAAACCAACCAATGAGAGAAGAAAGATTGCTGCTACAGGTCACCTAAGCATGAGCACCACACCACACCTGCAATGTCTCTGCCACATTGATTCAGAAGGCCTGATACCAGGAATGTTATCTTTAGGTTATAGGTAGGCCTCTCTCTGAATTTGTTTTTTTCTGACTTATAAAAAAGCTTTTTATAAACATATTATGAAGGAGATGAGTATTCAAAAAGCAATGGTACTCTGTCATTAGTCCCAAATATTTCCAGAATCATTTTATTTATTTCCCCCCCATTGGTAGGATTTTTTTTTTTTTTTTGCAGACTGCATTTTGATTCATCGTACACAAATGGGATACAACTTTTCATTTATATGGTTGTGCATGATGTAGATTCATACCATTCATGTAATCATACATGTGCATAGGGTAATGATGTCTGTCTCATTCTACCATTTTTCATATCCCCCCTCCCCCTCTCATTTCCCTCTATGTAAAGTTCCTCCATTCTTCTGTCACCCCCCACCCACCCAACCTGATTATATATCATCATCCACTTATCAGGGAAAACATTCGGCCTGTGGTTTTTTTTGGGATTGGCTTATGTCACTTAGCATTATATTCTCTAATTCCACCCATTTATCTGCAAATGCCATAAAATTATTATTAATTGTGACTGAATAATATTCCATTGTGTATATATGCCATCTTACTCCAATTAGAGTGGCTATTAACAAGAACACCAACAATAACAGATGTTGGTGTGGCTGTGGGGAAAAGGGCACACTTTTACATTGCTGGTGGAGTTGCAAGTTGGTGCAGCCACTCTGGAAAGCAGTGTGGAGATTCCTCAGAAAACTTGGAATGAGCCCACCTTTTGACCCAGTTATCCCACTCCGTGGTTTATATCCAAAGGACTTAAAATTAGCATACTACAGTAATGCAGCCACATCAATGTTTATAGCAGCTCAATTCACAATAGCTAGACTGTGGAACCAACCTAGATGCCCTTCAACAGATGAATGGATAAAGAAATTGTGATATATATATATATATATATATATATATATATATATAATCATTTTATGATGTACTGTGTGAATCAAAAGGGCAAAAAATAGGATTTATATTCAATTTCTAAATCACTAAGTATGTTGTAATGCCACAGATTTCTTTCTAACTAAGAAATGGCTTATTGAAACACAATCAAGAATGATGCTATATTAGTAACCTTGTACCAACTCTTCATTTGCAAAAAACAAATCACTTCCAAAACTTTGACCCTTGTTACTAATAATGAATTACTTAGGATTTGCTTCACAAGTATTAGAACACACCATCTCAGAATCACAGCTTTGAAGACAGCCTACAGAATGGGGGAAAAACTTTACCACGTGCATCTCAGTAGAGCATTAATCTCCAGAATATACGAAGCACTAAACAACCTCAACACCAAAACAACAAATAGTCCAATCAATAAATGGACTATGGAACTGAACAAAGTTGTATTGAGCATCAGATTGTATTTACAAGAGAAATACAATCGATCAACAAATAAATGAAAAAATGTTCAGCATCTCTAGCAGAGAAATGCAAATCAAAACTACTCTAAGATTTATCTCACTCTAATCAGAATGGCAATTATCAAGAATACAAACAACAAGAAGTGTTGGCGAGGATGTGGGGATAAAGGTACTTTCATACATTGCTGGTAGGACTGCAAATTGGTGCAACCATTCTGGAAAGCAGGGTGGAGATTCCTCAGAAAACTTGGAATAGAACCACGATTTGACCCAGATATCCCACTCCTAGGTTTATATTCAAAGAACTTAAAATCAGCATACTACAGTGACATAGAGACATCAATGTTTATAACAGCTCAATTCACAATAACCAAACTATGGATCCAACCTAGGTGCCCTTCAACAGATGAATGGATAAATAAAATGTGGTATATATACACAATGGAATATTACTCAACCTTAAAGAAGAATGAAATGATGGCATTTGCAGGTAAATGGATGGAGAATATCATGCTAAGGGAAATACACCAATCCAAAAAACCTAAAGCCAAATATTTTCCCTGATATATAGATACTAATTCACAATAAGTGTGGGGGGAGCCCTAGGGGAGAATGGAGGTACTTTGGATTTGACAGAGGGGAGTGAAAGGAGGGGAGGAGGTATGGGGATAGGAATGAGAGTAGAATGAATGGGACATTATTACCTTATGTGCTTATATGACTACACAATTGGTATAATTCCACATCATGTACAACCAGAAGAATGGTAAGTTATATTCCATTTATGTATGATGTGTCCAAATGCATTCTATGTCATGTATAACTAAGTAGAACAAATTTTTAAAAGATATCTATGAGTCACCATGAAGTAAATAAATTTTAATCTGAGTGTCAAAGGAAAAAAAAAAATCACAGGTTGAAGAGAAGGGGGACCAGAAAAATACAGGTAATTGCTGCCCAGAGTGAAATAACAGTGATGCAGTTTCTGGAACTCTTGCTTCCAAATCTACAAATGTATTTCCAATTAATATTCAGAAGGTGGTAGACCTGGAGAACATAGTCAGCGATCCTTGTAAGACTGACAGGTAAACCCAGAAGTCAAAACCTCTTATTTACAGAGACAGCCTATGAAGCGATCGCAGTACTCGGACCTTTTCTTTAGGGAACATTGCCTCTTCATTTTAAGGTAGCTGATAAACAGATATATTAACGTGAAAGCTACTTTCTGCATATGGAATCAGAAGGGTGGTCTGTAGCAAGATAAAGGAGGAATCTGATTAAACATCCTTTTTCCCTTAGTATAAATTTTCTTTATACATACAAAGCATTTCAACATTTTGATTCATTATTTTCCTCTGGATAATAACAAGATTGTTTCCTTTCTTGAGGTCAGATTTTCTGCATTTGCAAATTGACCAGTGTTTGTAAATCAATATAATCACCATTTCAAACTTCTCTGAAATCTATGCTAATTTTAAATAGCAAAGAGTATTTCCTGAAATATTTGATTTCTCAAAATAGATGTTTTATTTGGAATATATTCAATTGCTTATACCTTATGGTCAATAAAAACAACCCATAGATATGATTTTGTAAAGTGCCTTATGGATATCCTTCAGTGAATTTTTTAACCACTGACCTTTTCATTTCTCAACATATTCCAAGCTTATTTACACTCACCTAGGAGAACTAATGGAATATGAGGGTTTAAGTTATTTTTAATCATTGGTCAAACCAGAAAATAAATCTAAACTCAAAGATTAAAACAAGTAGTTTTATGTTCCAGTCAAAATATTTTATCTTCTCTGTTGTTCTCGCATTCATATATAATAATTTTTCCATCTCTTAGCATGTGTAATTGGATATTGAATATATTTACTTTTTAAGGGCCTAGTGATTATCAAAAAGAGTCTGGACAGATGAAGAAAGGAATTCCACAGCACTGTAGGAGGAATACTGGGTCATGAGTAGGTTTCCTGGATCCAAATGGAGGTTGATCATGTAGTGGTCACATGTCTTAAGTGGATTTTTGAAAGTTACCAAATAAATATTTTTAAGCATTTTCAAGCAGCAGTTTCTTTATCATTGATAGATACTAATAACACCTCTATCATTAGATTTATTAAGATTACAAGAATAATATATATTGAAGAGTTAGTAAAGAAGGCAGGCATTCAACAAATGATCATTAGAAACCCACTTACACAAAACAATTTCCCAAATTTATCGCAAATTTCACATTTTAAGCTTGTGTGTGTATCTGTGTGTGTGTGTGGGGGGGTGTTTAAGCATTAAAAATCTACATTCAGGTGATTATTAAGGACTGAGTCATTTGGTGTGTATGATAAAAAATGTGCTTCTCTCATAATAAAAATGTTTTTAATCACAAGTAAGACGGAATCCAGGAATGTATTCCCTTGTAGCTGTAAATCACATTTTTCACATTAGCACTAACACATATAGACTAATGGTAATCAATGGAGACAAAATACGAGTGAACAATATATCCTGATATTCCACTAATGGTTTTTGAAAAGTAGAAATTATTCCATTTTAAATTTAATAACATGTATTTGTTAAGAAGCCTGAAACACAAAGCATTCAAACACTTATTCCATCTTCCATACTGATGATGTACATGATCTTACCAAAAGAAAAACACTAAATACATAATATATGCTATTCTTATAAAAAGAAACAGTCCCCAGCATTGATTATTTGTATGTATCATTTAGTTACAAGATAATGTTTAATTAAGCAAAAATGTAAGCTTTCGGAAAATGATTAAATGCAAAGCAACTTCAAAAGCAAGAGGAAAAGGAATACTGAACTAAAGAAAAACACAAAAAAGAATTTCAATGAATCTTACCTTTCAAAGTCACCAAATTAATATTCCTAAAATTTTCCAATCAGCAGAACAGATAAACTAGAATCCAAAATATGATGCTGTTCACACTGACTCATAAGAAAATTCTACGCACATTTTTAACTTCATTTGGGAAAACAAAACTAATGCCATCATAGCTATCAAAAACAAAACAGAGCCCAATCTGATGCAGTTCAGTTGAAACAGAGCTTAAGTGACTTCTGCACATATATTGTCAAACAAAAGTTATTTTTCATTTCTCTTGGAGGCCTTCTCAGCTTTAGCTGGACGTTCCTGTAACTTTGGATTTCTATAATATAAGTGGTTCTAATTTTGCTTCCAAAAGTCGATCAAACAAGTCTCCACTCCACACTCCACTTTACTCTCTTTCTCTTATTGGATGCTTTGAAATAAAGATTTATGCTCAAGCTCTCAATTGTTATTAATTTCAACTTATATGATTTCATTCTCTACAGTAAGAGTCAAAAGGCATCACCTTTCTCAGACCAATTTTTTTCTTAATTTTGTCCATGAATAATCCATCAGAGAAAAGCTTTCAAGTTTACCACAAATCAATACCATTATATAAATTTTTTTTTGAAAACAAAGGGATTTCACTGAACATTTCTAATGTTTGTGAACATGAAAACTTAATGCACAAAAGGTACACCATACTGATGGTCATACTATGAAGAGAAAGAATTAATTATTCATTAATTAATTTTGATTAATAAGTAATAATTGATTATTAATTAATCAATATTGATTAATAATCAATCTGGTTCTCCACTTCTTTTCATCTGTATCCACCTGACACCCTCTCCCTTGCTCTTTCCTGCCTGCCTCACATCAACCAACAAACAGCAGGTCTCTCCATCCCTCACCCTGCCCCACTGGGCCTTTCAGCCATCCATTCAGGCACTCTAGTGCCTTCCCAGGAACATCTCTCCATGCTTTTCTTGCTCAACTAGAACAATTTTTGTTCTCTCTGTTCGTCAAATTGAGTGAACAAGTAACATCTCTTTCAAAGGAGGGTTTACACACACTAGAAACTATTATTTTTCTGGGACACAAACACCAACAGTTCAGTGGAATAATGAATAAAGTTTTACTAGTAGGAATCTTAACTGCATTGAGAAACAAGTTTTTCAATATAGATATGCTTGACCTTCTTCTCATCAAGCAGGAACCACCCCCACTCACCACCACATGGGTTCTCCAAAGTTAAATCCAGGTGTTACCTAAATTGTGCCTCAGAAAAACCCACCCAGGCAGTCTTTCAGTGTCAGTTTTGAAATGAAATTCACAGTCTACTGCTACTCTGTCCATGTGTGACAAGCTCTACTGTTGAAGTTGTTTGAAGGAAACGTACCAATATTTTGGCATACAGTGACCATCATGAAAACACCAAATTCCATGGCAAGGTTGCTTTCTATAAATACTCTCAAAACCAACAGCAATCACACATCAGGGAAGTACAAGCCTCCACATATACTACTGTGGGATTTGGAAAGCCAATATGTCATTCACAAAAAACATAATTCACCATCTCATTTGGTTTTATAACAGCCATTTGATGCTATAGAGAGGTTAAAGAAATGTAGAAATGAAATGAAGTGTCATTCCCAAGTTCACACACTTAATAAGTCACAAAGAAATTTTTGAGACCCAGGTTTTCCATTTCTAAATGTGTTGTTTTTCACTTCTGAGTAAGCTAAAATTTATTTGTAGATAAAGTCTGTATTCTTTTTTGTACTTTAATAAAGTTGTCTAAGGAAAACAGTAGATATTGGTAATTTTAATAATATAATTTGTTAAGTTAGATGAATTAAAATTGTCAGGCAAAAAATACTCTTGGTGTCAATAACTGTTAAGCTATTTTGCTAAAGTAGCATATACTACGAATATAATAAAGGTTTGGGAAATAATTTTATAAAATCACTATAATTTTCTCTTGTAGTTCAAGAAGGCAGATCATTTTAATCAAATATAAATTATTAAGTATATCATTAAATTAAATAGTTTTAACAAATCTTATTATTTAAATTATTTAGTAGGAATGTTAAATGTTAATGATATCACATGACTATAAAATACATGGAAATAGAAAAATCAATGAAACAAAAACTAAAAGTGATTCTGCTGTCCAGAAAGAAATTATGAGCTGAACTTTTTATGAAATACTTTTATATTGCAACAAAAATTTATAAAAGCATTTATGCTAATAAGATCAAAGAGATATGAAACCTTAGGAGACCAGTGCTACAACAAACATACAGAGATGACATTAAATTATAGAGTGAAACCCTGTGGTTTCATAACTTATTTTGTTAAACTGTAATTTATAGAAGGAATAGCAAAATTAGATTTCCTTCCAGATTATAATTATCAGAGGTCATAAAGGTCTCCTGAACTACTCAGGAAACATTAAATTCAATTGTCTAAAATTATGAAATACTGAAAAGATAAAGATAAAGCATTTACCCCTAGGACTGACAATATAGGTTTTAGAAAAAAAGGGATTAAAAAGAAAGTAAACTCCATTTATTATAAAAATTAGGTAAGCAGTGGAATATTTGTAACATCAAATAAGATATGTCACCTCCAAAGTAAGCCCACCTTGAGCATGTCATATGGTCAAAAATAGCACTACTACAAATGTTCCTCGATCTTTAAGGTCCTAAACATCTTTCCACTCAAATGCAAATGCCTGTGATTATAATAATTTAGCTTTTTTAGTCTATTTTACTGGGGACTTGGCTTATTCAGTGAGGCTCCTGTCAAGTGACAATGGACATAGGACATCAAAGGAGAAGGAAATTTTGTTGAGAGTAAAGTAGGTGAACAGTATATGATATAGCTAAACACTTGACTGCAATCTGTCCTTTAAGTTCTGTTGATCAGTGTGCTGATCCTAAAGAATGCATATAATGTCAAAGTCAAGGTGCTAATACCGAGGAAGATAAAAAAAAAACATAAGAAAACAGCATGTCTTCTCAAGAAATTTATTTTCTCCTTGGAAAAATAAAGCTTACATATTTGAAAAAATAATTTGGTCATTCTGGCATTAACTGGTAAATTATACCAGTGTGCATGAACAAAATAATTACATCAAAAGCATATTTTATTGGCATCTGTCCAGAATATTCCATTGGAGAAAAGGGAAGAAATAGTTATCCAGGGTGAATTCAATGGATTTCAATTACAGCAAATGGTACTTTTTTTTAGGCAATCTTTTTTGTGCACTTTCTATAACTCTCACATTTAATTAAATCTAATAAGTCTGGTACACACAAATCTAACTTGACTTTCATGCCACTTCTTTCCTAGCACTAGAATGTTGGGCATACTATTGCTCTAATGTACCCTGAGGCCAAAGTCATAGCAGGGACTGATTCTTGGTAGAAATGTATCTGGCATTTTGTTCTATGAAATAAGCCCCCAAACAAGCTGGATCCTTGTAGGGTTTATATGAGCCATCAGCCCACAGGAGATTCATCATTACACTTCCTACAACAGGGAGAAAGAAGGTTATTTGGCCCTAAATTTATAATTCTGAGAATGGTAGACTTTATAAAATGGTTATTGTACATAAATGTCTCCCATTTTTCAAAGTGACAAAATAATTCAATGAAATCATTATTACAAAACATTTCTATATTGTGTTGTAGTTACTGCCAAATTTTATATAAATAAATCACTAGAGCTTATTATAAAAACAAATGCCATGATAAAGGATAAATAGGAGAGAAAAGAAAATGCATTTGTTCATTTTTAAAATATCCATGGGACATAATATGTCACCAAGTCTGAAAACTAGACTAGAGATAAAGGTAGAGAAAAGGAGGTAGATATGAGGAAAAAGAGAAGAAAGGGGTGGTCTTAACTTGATTTATTTTTTTCTTGTTATTATCATTGAGATTATTCAGCATGATTTTGGACTGAAAAGAAGGTTAGAGAAGATGAAAATATAGGGCAAGGAAGAAATCATTGATTGAAGGACAATCAGCAAGGCATCAGGAAATCTGCTGGATGACTGATTTTTAAGCCGAGAAATGACCACACCTCTGACAGGGAGAAGAAGAGCAGTGTGGATTGAAAATTGTGAAAGGGGAAAGGCTAAGAACTTGAAAACATTTATTCTAACACTTATTTTATTTAGAAATCAAAGGCAATATCAAGGGGTAGCAATAAAGTAGAAGGCATTTCAAGAGACTATAAGTAGCAAAAACATGAAATATTGTTGACAAGAATGAGATTAAGGTCCAGCACAGTGACTCACGCCTGTAATTCCAGTAGCTCAGGAAGCTGAGGCGGGAGGATCACATGTCCAAAGTCAGCCTCAGCAAAAGCAAGGCACTAAATAACTCAGTGAGACACTGTCCAAATAAAATACAAAATAGGGATGGGGATGTTGCTCAGTGGTTGAGTGCCCCTGAGTTCAATCCCTGGTACACACACACACAAAGAATCACACATACACACACACACACACAAAGAATGAGATTGAGACATGGATAAAAGATTAAGGATCTTCTAAAATAAGCCTTATTGTTGTCCCAATAAGTGGAAAGAAATCAATCCCTATTTAAGTGATATTATCAATGTTAATGACTAAGAAAATATTTAACTACTAGAATTTCCTGCAAGATAGAAGATGATGGAAAAACAAATGGTAACACCAGTAGAAGAAAATAAGTTCTCCAAATGAATACCAAGTTCTCTGTATTTGGATTTTTAAAAGTTAATATAAAATAAAAAAGAAGGAGAAAATTTGAATAGTGGGAAAATCATTGGATTTGAACAGAGACCATACGGATTTTTTTTTTTTTTTTGCAAAGTATATTGTTTTCATTGATGGTCTTGGGCAAGTTATTTAAATTTCAGCGTCCCCAGATTACTAACTGTAAACTTAAAAAGACATCCTCTCTTCAGCCACTATATGAGGTTATGACAATGCCACAGAGAGGCATTCACACTAGTGTCCTGGTGTCTCACAAATACTTGAGAGTAAAATTTGCCTAGGTCTGTGGTTAATTTGGTACTTACCTCTGTTTTCCTGTCTTTACTGTTTGCAAACCCTGCTTAAAAGTGCTATGGAAATAACTTTTGTGAAACGTTCATAGAAAGCAATATCTTTTTAAAGAGATATTATAAATTTCAAAACTATATCCTTACCATTAATATCTCTATGACCTTTTTGTAAAGTGCATTAAAATTTAAGTGTATTGAATCATCTATGAAATGTTCTCTTTATAACCACAAAAGAGCAAAGCTTTGAAAAATGGTTATTGGGGAAAACCTCGAAGATCTCAATGAAATAGTCATTGGATCCAATGCTGTATAAGATAATCTTTAAAGACTGGAAGAAAAGACAGAAGGAAGTTCTTCAAAACGCATTTGATGCTAATTGGAAAAGTACAGCACATACTAGCACCTTAAAAAGAAATGGAGAACTCTTTAGTTAATAAATAAGGTGCAGGTAACATCAGGAAATACAAATTAAGTTAAAATAGAAATAATTCAAGTTAAAGAAATGAGAAAAATGGGTTAAAACCCTTAAACACCTAAAAAGAGAACCAATGATTTAAACAGTTTACATCAACAAACATTGAGAAGTATTCATTTGTTCATTCAATGAACACACTGAAGAGTGTCACAGGCTGGGGACTATGCTAAGACTCAGAGCAGCCCACCAAATGCATAATCTTGTCATGGAGCTTGCAAGAAACCAGGTAATGATGTAAAGAGTGGGAACTCAAATTTTAACTGAACTAAACCTCAGAAAAGGTGAGGACGCAAAATATGAAGGATGAACAAATTCGAGAAATATGTTAAATTAAAATTTAGGATAATGGGTTATGTGCACTAGATCTAAAGCATAGTAGGAACTTAGTAACTGTCTATTGTAGAAGTGTTGATGTTTTTGAGGAAGTTTTAATAACCTTAGTTCTCTCCCTGAGGAAGACAGTATAATAAGAGCAGGTGGAAAGAATTAAATAGTCCTAATAACTTTTCAAATTAAGTGGAAGAATTTGGAAATATGAAACTAGTTTTAAAAAATAACAGTGACATAGCATGGCACACCTGTAAAAATGGCTTAAAATAAAACTGACAATATTGAGTGCTCATAAGGAGCTCAGATATTATTGGTGTGACTATAAAACAGTGTAGCAGCTTTGGAAAAAAAGTTTGTGGGTTTTTTATAAAACCACATAAACAGTTACCATATGAGCCAGCAATACTATTCCTAAGTGTTCTTGCAAGTAAGAAGTAAACCCACAAAAATGAATAAATGAATGAATCAAAAATCTGTTTGCATCAAAACCTTTATGAAAATAAATATTTTAATGGCTTTATTTGTAATTGCCCAAACTGGAAGTGACACAAATAAATGCCTTTCAAACTGAAAAATATAAAATAAGCTATCCATAATATATCCATACAATTAACTGTAGCTGAATTATAAACAAAGGAACAAAGTTCTGAGGTATCTAACATCATGGATAAATTTCAAAAAAATCATGCTAAGTGAAAGAAGCCAGAGTGATAGGCTATATGACTTCATCTTAATGATATACTTGTGAAGGCTAAATTATAGAGACAGAAAAATCAGTGGTATCGTGTGCTGAGGTATAGGAGAAGGAGAATTTGTCTACCAAGAGGCAGAGAGAACTGTTTTGGAATAATGGGAATATTCGATATCTTGATTTGTCAAAAATTTCAGAAATAGACACTAAAAGGGTAAATTTTGCTACATGTAAATTACACCATAATAAAAAGCTATCTATGCCATTCTTATATGGCTAAAATAAAGACTTGACCTCAATAAGTGCTTTAAATAGAGGAAAGAGGTGGGAGGGGAGAGAGAGAGAGTGTGTGCCACTACCAGAACCTTCCTCATTATTTCAATGGGCAGGTGTAACATTAATGATCCTTCTTGAAACATAATTTGATTGCAGTGAGACCCTATTATTCTGTGACTTCTTCCATAATGGTTATCACTATGTTAAAGGACTAAAACTATCATATCTGAAGAAGAAATGCTGTTTCTCTTTAGATCTCCTGGGAAAAGCAGGAGTTTCATGCAATATTGATGGGAAAACCCTAGTTAAAACATAGAAATTAAGAAACTTTTATAGTGTAAAGTCAGTAAGCTATACAAAATAATTTTGTGACTATATACAAAATCCCACAAGTATAAACTATTGCTGAACATAAACACTTTAATTATGCCTCTCTGCTTCCTTTTCCTAGTGAGATAATCATACCAATATTTTTTAGAAAATCCCCTTACATAGTAAACACATTCTTTTGTTTATCTTACCTCTCAACGTGAAACATGCACCTGCATATATTTAAAGGTATCTCCGATATATCACATGGAGATACAATGAGAATGTTTTCCATGGAACAGCTTCTCCAGGAGGCAAGTGGCAGTAACTTGGGAGGGTCAAACACAGGAGGTCAAGGAGAAAATAATAAATCAATCAGTCCTGTTAGTCTTCTGGATCACTTCAAGAGTTTGTTGTGGCTTGAACGTCACACTTAAACCAAATATTTACTAATCCAAGATACATATTACTGAATTTCTAGGTGCCTGATTATTAATCAAGGATTAGACCCATGGATTTCTTAAGGATCATGAATTCCCTGAAATTGCACATAAAATTTCTTTTTGTTTTTGCATGTTTGTGTGTGTATGTCTTTGTTTGTGTGTTTGCATGTTTGTGTGTGTTTGTCTTTGTTTTCTATAAGGAAGATGTTTTTCACTCTTCTGAAAGAAGTTCAGAGTCCCTAATTTGGGAAGCATCAAGGGATGTTCACATAGTAACCTTACAGAAGGTTAGCACTGCATCAGCAATCACCTAGGATATGCAAGGATCAGCAGGAACAGGAGAGCTGGCACCATGGTCCAGTACCGTTGTCCAGAGTCCACAGTCCTTCAATGTCTGAGTGACAGAGAAAAGGAATGTAGTGATGGCAGACACTATGAATGCCCCTCCACTCACTCTAAAACACACACACACACACACACATACACACACACACACAATCATTGAGAAAATTCCCTCATTTTTCTATTCTTTATTCCTAATTTTTAGATTCATTTATAGAGTTTGGAAGATATACATTGTAATGCCAAATTATTCCTTCAAATACTTCTGGGCCCTAATGGTCTTGGAAACTACTTTTGAGAAGAATCAAATGAAATTGAGATAAAATTACCATTTATACCTTCAACAGTTTATGACATAGTTGGATAATATCCACCTAGGATAGTGCTATGTATTTGGTGAGAACTTAAAAATAGTGTGCTCAACTTTATAAAAATTTTCCTTCCATCCTAAGGAACACCAATAACAACCTCTGTATCTTCCATCTGAGTTCTAAACTGCTTATTAAATGATAAAAAGAATTAAAGTTGATATAGGTCAAAATATCATACTATCTACCAGTGAAAGCTAGGCTATAGGTCATAGGAAAGTTACATGTTGTAACAATGGCCTTCCCAATAATAAATGGCATAATTTAATGATCATTTCTCCACTGAACTCTCTTCACAGAAGTTGTAAAGCTCCTCCCCAATCCCTTTGTGTATGAAACATTAAAATTAAGACATTAGCAGCACAGAAGGTGTTATCTGATTCAGAAGGAAGGGAGAAAGAGACTGAACTACCCATGTGTCATTAATCTCCAAAACTCAACTAAGTTAAGTCCTACTTCCCTCCTAGGAAAATCCAAAACTATTACAAAAGTGAAGATGTCTCTATATGAAAGGAAATATCATGTGTAGCAAAGTGTTGTCCATTTATGGGGGGAACTTAGAGAGTATTTGTTAACCCTAAACCACAAAGGGATGAGGTTACCAGCACAGCTGTAAGATTCTTGCTGTGTCTTCTCCCACACATCATTTAAAAATATTTGTGGACACAGGAAGAGTGGAAAGCAACTCTAGCCCCAGAGCAGCTGAGGTAGCTACAATCACCAAGTAAAACCAACTCTCCTGGGATTTGCCTGATTTGAGAGAGCAGCTGCTATGTTATTCTAACACTGGTGTAATAACATGGGTTCAAGGGAAAATCAAGGCTTTCTTTTCTTTTAATCCCCTAGGGAGAACTCAGAACTAGCATCTTCCTGAGCTTGAAGAAAGGGGAAGAGTGGTTGTGTCCTTCAAATTGAATTAAAAATAGTGAATTCTTGATCTTCCACAAAATACCTTTCTAATGTCTGAAGGATCTGCCATTTTCCCTGCTGACATTTAACCTGAGCAATGATTCTTACTTTTGAACTGACCATTTTGTTATAATTTCCTTGTAACTATGGTGAATGAATTTTTGTTTTCCTGATCAGCTCAGAAAATATAATAATTTACAGTCTTGTAGATTGAGATCATGCATCCCTGGGGACACAAATTTCCTATGCTTATATCATTACTATGCTGTAATTTTCTGTTATCACAAGAGGTCATATAAACTTTACTAAGGGTGTTTGGTAAAACACTATATTTAGAAATACAGAATTCATTTGCCCAGGCTCCACACAGTTATTTGATCAGTGCTGCCGTCTAAGTTTAGAGTCATACTCAAGTAGATTTTTGTCATGCAGTAGAATTGCCAAACAGAGCAGATAGAATGATAGAGTGAACCCAGATGTAGAAATGAACATGAGTGACTCTGAAACCAGTGGAACACTCTCCAAATTATATTTGGTCCCTGATTTCTCAAACCTTTAGTTTATATTAAATGAATGCCTCAACACCATTGCTTTAGGGAACAGAAAGTCTAAAATAGAAAACAAAAGTCAGACAGAAGGTGCTTGAATGATTACAGTAATGTTTTGAGCCAAAATTTGTATAAAAATGGCAATGCCAGTAGAAGCAATCATCTCCCCCAGCAAAACCAGACACCCACCCAGGAATTTTCTTAACCTACTCCTTAAAGATTCTATTTATGAACTCAGTGTCTAACTACTGTTTCCTTCATTCCCAAACATTAACTTCATTCTGCCTCTTATGGCGCCTGGAAAAATTAGGCCTGCATCTTTAAAATTCTTAGTTGAACAAATGTTTCTAATCTGAAAGAAACTTGCCAAAGGATAAAATTCTGAAAATGTGTGAAGCTAAAATAATCACTTTTGCTTATATGTCAGAGAAAGAAGAGTAACTGAGGTATAATAACAAAATACAGTATAGGGAAAATTTCCAATTCATTATTTTGATTGCAAAGGATCCTTGGTGTATAAATTTAAATTATTTTCTAAGAATATAACTCCCATGCAATACAATTTGATTGCATGGACCAAAATACAAAATAATATATGAAGATTCTTTTCCAACTCATGTTTCTAAGAAAAAAAAAAAGAAACCCATAACTTGCATAATAGTAATATTACCTATCTAATTGATTTTCTTAGGATAGCTAGATAGCAGAGAAGTCAATAAACAGCATAGCTGGTTTGGATAGCATAAAACCAGACTATCAAGAAGTCTAAACTGGAAAATGGCTCATCCAAAATAATGAGATAAGATGAAATAGTGATAAGTCTAATTCCTTCCAACATTCAGAATATATCTGAAATACAGGAGCCGTCTGTATTGTGCTGAAACTTGCTGATAAGTGTCAGTTGTTAAATACTCAGATTTTGCAAAACCAGTTGATCTAACTTTGGTAGTAGGAGAAGGGCCAGGATGGGAATCTGCTTACCATTAAATCATCAACATTACCCAGAGGACCTCTTCTATTTTCCTTTAAGAAAGCTAGTTATGGAAATACCTTATTCAAAAACAATTAATTGTTCTATGAATTGGGAATTATAATAAGTACCTTAAATAATTAAAACATGTACTTTGGTTTCCAAAAATGAATATTTGGTTTTGTCCTAAAATTAGGACAAAATTACCTGCATGCAATCAAAGAATTATACTAAATCATGTAAGAATACAATAATGAAGATATCTATATGTGTTACATGATAGTTGATTGGAACTGAAACAGGACAAATAGCACCCAATGGGAATATAAATAATATGTTGTGGAAATTTTGCAAGATTTGCTTTCATTCCTCCCTCAGAGGTGATGTGAATGTGAAAAACAAATACACCTGTGGATGAGACTATTTGATTTTGCTGTTGTTAGAAATTAGGTAACATTAACACCAATGATTACTAATCCGTATTTTATCTTAAATGTGACAGAAACAAAAGATGTTTTATGAGGTAAAAATAGCACAAAACTATTCATTTTTAAGAACAGAAGCATAAAGCAAATATGGCCGTATTGACTGTCTTAGAACAAGTCACTTTCTGGTGATAGGTCATAAGAATTAAGCAGAAATATTTCACATCCTGAAAGAAATCAAGAAAATACTAGAACAGCTTGTCACCTAAACAGATTGCATACACCACTAAATAAGGATTAAAAAGTAAAATGCTATCCTATTAACCTCAACTCAACTGCTACATGAAAGTGAAGACTATTCACAGAAATAACAAATACAACATTCAAAATGAGAAAATCTTATGGAAGTGTACCTGTTGATTACTTTTTAAGTCATGATTTTAGGAACAAATTTATCTACTAATAGGACAAAGTTTATCTCCAAAAGGAAGAAAAATAATGCAAGCACAACATACATTTTTAATTAGTGTATAACATCCGTTGTTAGCTTCCCAGGATCAAACTGTCATTTGAGTTAGACTGTATGCCTAGAATATTTTCTTAGAGACCCTTAAATTAGCACTCATTGCAAGTTTAATTAGTGTATTTTATAACAAAAATTAAAAAAATAATTTAAAACAATCCACATAGAAGAGTAAAAGGAAAAGGGTAATTATTAATTCCAAGTTTCTTCATTTCAAAGTTATGGTGACCCATACTTTCATACCTTTTAATATACATGTGCATACACATATACTTTTACATAAATTACCTATGCCATTTTATTCATATGGGAATTTAATTCTATGCAGTTTTTAAAAATGAACGGAAGTCTACAGCTCATATGAAGTTTCACTCTTTGTACTGTACAGTTTTCTGTTTTTTTTTTTTTGTTTTTTTTTTTTTTTTTTGCGGTGCTAGGGATTGAACCCAGGGCCTTGTGCTTGTAAGGCAGGCACTCTACCACTTGAGCTATATCCCCAGCCCAGTTCTCTGGTTTTTGACAAAGGGTACTATTTATCCATGATTGCAGGATCATGCAGGATACTTTTATCAACTTAGACATCTCCTCTGTTCTTCATATCCATCCCTCCATTCTTCCCCCAAAGCTTCAGCAACTACTGAATTTTTAAATGTCTCTATAGTTCTGATTTTCCCAGAATGTTAAATAAGTGCAATTGTTAGCAACCCTTCTGATTTGCTTCTTTCATTTAGCAATATGCATTTAAGTTTCCCCCATGTCTTTTCATGGATCAGTAGCTCATTTCCTTTTATCATTAAATAATATTACATTTAATATTGTGACCATGGTTTATTTATCCACTCACTACATTTTACTTCAGATTTGGACAATTATGAACAAAACTGCTGTAAGTGTTTGTGTGGACATTTATTTTCAAGTCACTGGAGAAAAAAGGCTATGAGTTCAATTGCTGATTAGTACAATAAGACTGTACAACTTTGCAAGAAACTTCCTCTCTTCCAAAGTGATTGTTCCTTTTGCATCCCATCAGCATTGAATAAGCACTCCTGCCTCTCTACAACTTTGCCAGGAGATACTTGTCAATTTTATGGACTGTAGCTATTCTAACAGGTATATAGGTGCACCTTGCTGTTCTTTTGATTAGAGATTCCTCATATATGGTATATGATGTTGAGCATATGCTCACGTCTATTTGCTACCTGTGTATTCCTTTGGTGAGGTATCCAGAATTTTTTGCCCATTTTTTAAATTGCATTGTTTGTTTTCTTATTATTCAGTTTAAGAGTTCTTTGTATATTTTGGATCCTTTACCAGATGTGTCTTTTGCAGATATTTTCTCCTGGTTTGTGTTTCTCTAGCACCATTTCTTGGAAGGATTGTATTTTCTCTCTTGAATTGTGGTTTTCTTTATCACCAAAGATCAATTGAGTATTTTTGTGTGGATGTGTTTCTGGACCATCTATTCTGTTTTAGGATTTATTTGTTTATACTTTAAACAGTAGGAGGCTATCCTCATAAATGTGCCTATCGTATAAGTCTTGAAATATCATAGTGTTTGTCTTCTCACTTAATTCTTCTTCAGTATTGTGTTGGCTGTTGTGGGTCATTGTCTTTCCATATAAACTTAAAATGAGTTCTTGATACCCACAAAATAACTGCTAAGCTATTGATTAAGATTTGTTGAATCTATAGATATTTGGAGGAAGAATTGATGGTTTAATAGTACTGAATCTCTTTACTCACGATCATGAAATATTTCTCCATTTATTTAGATTTGAATTTTCATAATTTTTTGTTTCCCTCATATCAATCTTGTATATTTTTTATGATTTAGACTTAAGAATCTTTATTTTTATTTTTGATGCTAATATAAAGGACATGGTGTTTTCAATTTCTAATTCCTATTATTCAGAGTATCATATAGAGAAGGAACTGACTTTTGTATATTAAACTTGTATTCAGCAACCTTGCTATAATCTACAGTTAAGGGAGTTTTTTGTTGATTCTTTTATATTTTCTTTTATATAGACACAGTCTTTTCAGGTAAAAAAATAGAAAGTTTTCTTTAATCTTTTCCAATTTGTATATATTTTATTTATCTCCTTGCACAAAATAGTACTACTGATACGATGTTGAATAGGAGTGAGGATAAAGGATATCCAAGCTTTGTCCCAGTGCTGCACAAAATTACCACCAGCACAGATGATATTAACCTCATGGGTTTTGTAGGTGTTCATTATCAACTTGAGGAACTCCCACTCTATTTCTAGTTTGCTGACAACTTTTATCATGAAGCATCTTGGATATTATCAAATGCCCTTTCAGCCTGTATTAATATTATCCAGTTTTTGGCTTATAGATAGGATAGCTTATATTATTTGATTTTCAATTATGATGGAGTTTATCATTTCATTCTATGTACAGCTTTACCTGCATCACACAAATTCTAATTTTTCTTTTTTAGCTTATTAATATGATAGTTTATACTATTTGATTTTTAAAGGTTGCAACAAGCTGGCATATCTGGAATATACTTCACCTAGTTGTGGTGTAAAATTGTCTTTATATCATATTGGATTTGACTTGCTACAATTTTTTGAGGATTTTTACATAAATATATAATGAGAGATATTGGTCTATAATTTATCTTGTTTAGTATTAAAGTATTGCTTGTTTTACAGAATGAGTTTGGAAGGATTCCCTCTAATTCTGTTTCTTGGAAGAAACCAAAAGAATGAGTATCATTCAGTTCGTTTGGTGAATTCTTCCCAAACGTAGAGTATCATTTCATCCTTTAAATTTGGGGAGAATTCACCAGTCAAACCAACTGAGGCTGAAGTTCTCTTTTCTGGAAGGCTATTATTTGATAATTCCATTTCTTTGTTATGGGCTTATTCAGATGGTCTATTTCTCCTTATTTGAATGTTAGCATTTATGCATGTCAAATAATTGACCTATTTCATGTAGATTATCAAAGAAAAGAGTTTCTTATGAGATTCCTGTATCATCCTTTCAGTATTCATGGTGTCAGGATCTATGGCTCCTTTCTCATATCTGACAACACTAATGTCCTCTTTTTTTCTTACTTAATCTAGCTAGAGGTTTATCAATTTTAATCTTTCAGAGAACAAGGTTTTGGTTTTGTTGATTTTCTCTACTAATATTCTGTTTTCAATTTTATTGACTTTTTCTCTAATCATGATTGCTTTACTCTGCTTGTTTTAGGCATAGTTTGTTCTTCTTAAGTTTTCTAAGGCAGATGCATAGGTATTGATTTTAATTGTTTCTTCTTACCTAATGCATGCATACAATATTATAATTTTATTCCAATGACTGCTTTTCCTGCATTTCACTAATTTTGATGCTATTTTCATTCTAGTTTAGTTTAGTGTATTTTAAAATTTATTTTCATATCTCTTTGCCCAACATGTTATTTAGAGGTATGGTAACAGACTTCCTTAAAAGTAGGCTATTTTTTCTTAGAAAATGAAAATTATTAATACCCCCCAAAAAACCCACAAGAATAATAGACAAAATTGAGCAAAATTTTCAAGGACTCCACAAAAAAAAAAAAAAAAGGAAAAGAACAAAAAAATGTCAGGCCTAGAGGATGTGTTCAGTGAACTCTACCAAAACATCAAGAAACAAATCACATTGCCATAGTAATTCTTATTTGCAGAATATATAAATAAGATAATCTGTCAAAATTATATTTATGGAAGAATTTTAACATTGCTATCTAAAGCAGAAAAGATAAGAAGAAAACCTTGAAGAAACTTAAAGAATATTCCTAAATGAAATGTTAGTTATAATGTGGTAGTAGCATAATGAAAAGTGCAATGCCTTTATCAAGTTTGTTGCCTGCTAAGGTGCATCAGTATTGAAACATCTATTATTGAAATTCATTCAATTAGATGTGAAAAGGTATAAAATAAAATTTCTAGCACTATCAGTTCCCAAAAGGCTTATGAAAAATTCCCACACTCATTCCTGACAAGCCTCTTAATAAAAAAGAATAAACAGCCCTATAACATTATCAAGAGTATACGTGCATTTCAAACTAAAAGCTAATATCATACTTAATAGCATGATGATACAAGACAGTTCTCAAGAGCAGTGACTCATGATCCAGCAGCATTAGTGGCACCTGGGAACTTATTAAAAATACAATTGATTGTATCTTATCCCACATCTACAGAATTAGGATCCTACAGGTGTAGGATCCAGAAATCTGCATTTTAACAAGTCCTCCATCTGAGTTGTTACATAGAAAAGTTTACAGATTATTTAGGTGAGCAAATGGCTTAAAATCAGAAATAATACAAAGAAGGCTTTAGAATTATGTCTGTTTAACATCATAATAAAAATATAAGCCAACTTGGCTTGAGAATAGAATTTAAAATGAGTGTAAAACTTCAGGGAAAAAAGAGGAACATTTTCACTTTTAAAGACCATATGATTATATCTACACTATGACTTGGATAAGTATCCCCAGAGGTTCATATGTAAAGGTGTGGCCCCAGAATGGTGGTATTGGGAGGTACTATGGACCTTTAAGAAGTGAGGTCTAACAGTGGTAGATACTTAGATCACTGGGGTTGACCTTCAAAAGACTGAAAAACCCATATCAACTTCTCTCTCCCTCTCTGGCTCTCTTGCTCTCTCACTCTCTAGCTCTCTCGTTCTGTCTCCTTCCCTCTGTCCCTTCCTCTACTTTCTGGCTCAAGATGTAAGTACAGAGTCCAACACAGGCTTTCACCCTGATCTACCATTTGGTTACTAGAGAACCAAACCAGTGGAGCCTAATCTTGAACCCGAACCTCCAGAACTATAAGCCAAAATAAATCTCTCTTTACTTCACAATCGCCTATGTCAAGTATTTTGTTATAGTAACATGAAACTGACTAGTATAATACCTGAAAAAATATTTTCAACCTAACTTTTAAAAGCAATAGAAACCACAGTAGGACTAAAAGGATGGCTCCTTATGAAATTAATATATAAAAGTAAACATCCCCTAGATGTAAAACTAAAACAAATTATGTTATTTCATTGTGCTTTCTGTGTGTTAGACTAAAACATTCTATTAAAAATTTTAATACTTTTATAAAATCATCTTATGAATCCATGAATAAAGGGACTGGTTACATTTACATAAAGTCATAGTAAAAAAATAAATAAGCATCTCCTACATTTGGTAAAGCAAAATAGTCAAGACATACTAAACAAAATAATAATAAGGTATAAGCCAGTCTCTATTAGTATTCTCTCTTTTGTATTACAAAGAAAACAGGAAATATAAACATGAACATGCATGGAATACATGTGAGACTTTCTCATGAAACTGTAAACTCACATTTCTGGAGGTTTAGTACTATGGACATGAGGTGAGAGTGAGCCTCCTTTTTTTATATTCATAGTTTGTTTTTTATTTGCTCTTTTTTGATACATATGACAGTAGATTGTATGGTCCCTTTTTTCATTGCATTATTCTTTGACCACATATGAGAAATTAAAAATATTTTTAGAATAATAAAGTATTTGATAGCTAAATATCAAAATGACACTATAAATTCTGATAAAAACAATATTCATAGCTAGTACTCACTGAGGTTTACTGTGATAAATGCTGCTCATTTTTTCAACTGTTTTTAGTTGTAGGTGGACATAGTAACTTTATTTTATTTATTTTTAAGTAGTGTGATGATAGAACGCCATGCCTCACACATGCTAGGCAACTGTGTAACAACCCCAGACCTCAATGTTGTTCTAATGATTCAGATATGTTAATTCATGTAACTGTAAAAGCAATGCTAAATGTGGTTACTAGAAACTAGAAGTTATCTACTTTAGTTTTTGAGGAAACAAAGGATAGAAAAGTTAAATCATTGATCAAAGACAAACAACTGGTAACTAACAAATAAATAATTTTAATCCAAGCAGTTAAATCCAACACTGAACCCCTCAGCTACTAAACTAATCATCTAGTAAGCCCCCTGGCATAGGGTAGACCATCGATAGATGTTTGTTTGTTTGTTCTGTCTTTATTTCATGATTGAATTGATTCATGGATCAATGTCAATCTAGAAGAGGAAATCTATCAGCAAATCACAGAACTATCCAATTTAACACTTGTATTAACTACTTGCTCAAGAGCACAGGGGCAAGGCAGTTAAGTTTGCTGAAAGATATTAAAGACATGAAAGAAGCTTATTTGAATGATACATAAAATATTGCTGAGATAACCAACCAGTTATATTATGAATAGAAGTAGATGTAAGACTTTGGTAAGAAGTCATAGGTTTGAATTTGAACACATGTGTCTATACCCAAGGTCATTAAAAACAGATTTCAACTTTATTTACACACCGTAGGCAAAAAAAAAAAAAAAAAAAATGTAAAAAATAAAAGGAAATTTAAATAATGTGCATTCATTCCTCTAGTTAATGCTAATTATGATTTTGCAAGCAAAATATTTTTTCCATTTTCTGAAGATTTTGTGTTATTCACAATATGGTATACAATATACATAGAACAGCTTCTTTTTTAACTATGTGACAATTTTACATTGAATTCATACTATCAAAAGTTTCAGAAACAAATCTTTATAGAAAACTCAGCAAGTTGTAGAGATTTGAAAGGATTATATCAGAAAGAAATAATTTAAAATGCTGTTAAAGAAAAACAGTAATCAGATTCATGCTATTGTAACATTAATTGGCTTTTTCCAAGTAAACCACTGGGGTCAGATAGCAATTCAAAGACAAGTTCAAATAAAGTTCTTTTAGTCAGGTTTCATTAGAAAGCTGTTCTGCAAACAAATTAAATTCTTATGAGTTTTTTTTTAATATTTGAATTTATCTATAGTACCTAACCTTTACTCTCTCTTTTTGTACATAGTGGAGGCTAAAATTAATGATCTTACTATCCCTCTATGAAAGACATTTGAAAATGATAAAAATTTGCAGGTTAATAATTCTGTATAGAAAGGTCAGATGCCAGAAAAATTTTATAGCACTTTCTAAAAACAACTATATATTACATCACAACAGTCAATAAAGCCAGCCCATAAATTTGCAAGGTGCCTAGGTTCAACAGACCTAAAATCAATAAAGCCATTGAAATCAATATACCTTTCTCATGAATACACTCTGTTAACTAATCAGGGTTTAAATGATCCTGCCTGCTGGAATATAAATGTCTCACTGCTCTGCATGTGATATTTGATCAAACCATCATTCATTAACATGCCAGATTCATTAGAAATAGCATATTGATTCTACAATCAATGAAATATATTCACAAATTCCTGAAAGGATTATTTATTAAAATCCTTTGTTACACATAAATTCAGTAATCTCTAACTATTCAGATAATAGCTAAAGATTTTCACATGTAAATTCTACATATACAAGAGAAATAAATTTTAAAAATTTCCAAGTTTTATGTATTTATAATAACTATTAGCTTTTTTGGATCTTAAATTTAAGAATTTTGCCTGAGGAATCTATTAAAATATATAAAATCATAAAAGATCAAGTTTATGAATAGTCCCCTCATATTTCAAATAAACACACAAAGACATTTTAAAATACACACACACATGCAACTAAAATACACACACGCAACTAAAATACACACACACGCACACACACATGTATGTGCATGTATCTTCTAAAATTAAGCCAAAACAAGATTTTGTTTATTTTTTTAATTAATACATCTAAAACCTCACCTTCACTCATTTCTAAGCAGAAATTAAGGTTTTTAAAAATCAAACTTCATCTTTTATCATGCAAATGTGTTTACATATACACAAAATAATAGTGTAGTAAATCTTCTGTTGCCCATCATACAGAGTTCCAACAATCATAACCTTTTTCCAATATTGCTTTATTTAGCACCCTCCTTGTTATTTTATTAGTATATATTAAATCAGACTCCAGTGATGAAACCACTCAACACAACTTGTGATTGAAGCAGAATTTTCATAACCAATTCTATAAACAATTTTGTGAGGACATTTTTCTATAGAAGGAAATATTCATCAAAATTATAATTTCAAAATGGTTGCAGAATATTTAAACTTATGACTCACATAATGTACTTGGTACTTCTAGTATTTCGAACATTAATTTTCACTACCTTAAATTCAGTTTTTACCTAAGCTCTTATTAGAACTTTACATATATCCAGTTGTTTTCCTTGTAATAAGTTTCTAGTAGCTGAATTTCTGGTCAAAGGGCATACAAACTTCAAGAGTATATGCATGATCATGTGTGTGTGTGTGTGTGTGTGTGTGTGTGTGTGTGTATGTGCGTGTGTGTGACATCAGGCTATATTTAAAATGAAAAGGTTCATATTAATAGACTAAATGTTGAATTATTCATTAAAGGAAACTGTGACAAATAACTTTGATATTGAATATTTTAGCTTTTTTTATGACTAGCATGGGTTTTGGGTTTGTAGGAATACTAGCATTTCCTTTTTGATGTATGTATTTGTATGGAAAATAATCAGACTATGTAAATTTTCTCTGCAATTATTTATCAACTAATTTATTTTCCCAATAAATCTATTAGCTAAGCAATATTATAACTACTCTCTTGTCTTGAATGTACATTAAGGAAATAGAGAAGTTGACATTCTGGGGCCATGTCCTATTGATCTTCTAATGCAAATGATCAGAGCTTAGGGATTGGCCACTTGTGAATAAAGACTTCAAATCTGGTTGTTAGATAAATTTCTACAAAAGAGAATAATGAAAAGAAGCGCCAAGGAAAGAAGCTGAATTGGAATTGGTTATCAGATCCTGATGAATCAAAAGCTAATAAATACTCAAAGTAACTTTAACTCTATTAAAGCAACAGACCATAAGAAAATATGATCCGTGTTCTGAGTCAGCTTAAAACATAAGTAAAGACAAAATATAAATAAAGCAACAGTTTTTGACAGCATTGGCTTCAACTATTTTTTCCAAACATTTTATCACAGTAATTTTCAATAAAAATATTGTGGCATTTTAATCCCCGTAACATACATATAAATATAAAAGGTTTTTTTTTTCAGATTTTGGCACAGTTTTCAAGAAAACACTCTTTTTTCACTTAAAATTTTAGGTTTGCTTTCTTGGTATTTATTAGTCAGCATTTGGTGACATGTTTCAGAACAATAACAGAATGAATAGTTTGTTCTACTCTCTGTGCTCTGCTAAATTTTCTACAGATTTCTTACAGTACTGCAAATACATCTCCCTGAAAAGTGATTCAAAAGAAAACAAAACAGTGCAGAGACGGAATGTTCTTTGCAAAATTTGTTGTACGAGTCATTAGGAGCAGGTGGTTGATTCAAAGAGCCTTACACTTGAGTAATAAACTATGCAGTAATGAAATAGGAAGAAAACATGGGGGGTAGGGCAGAATGTCTCCCAGAAAACTACAGTACAGAATTTTCAAGCTGTAGTCAAGGCCCCCCCTGAGCAAGTCAATCTGTAAGTATCCATCACTGCTTTCTTCTGGTCATAGAAGAGGAAAGAGTTTTATAAATGGAGATTAGCATTACCCTTTGAACAAAGTCTGATGAACCAAAAGCCAGAGACTCATCCATTTTTTAAAGCCTCATAGAGAACAATGTGACAAGAGGGGAAAAATCTAGCCACTTTGTGAGGAAAGAGCCAGAGTTTGGCTATATCTGTGATTCCTGGAGAAAGATCAGAAATTAAACACATTTTCTCACAGAAACCTAGCCTAGTACAATAGCCCTTTCTAAATACATTGGGAAATGAATAAATTCTTATGAGAACATATTTTAAAGAGCTGAGAATACATTAGTATAATAATATATTTTAATGATTTTGATCACCCATACTGACAGTGTGGGTCATCATAATAAAAAGACATGTTGAGAATTTAGGTTTCATTCAACAGAAACAGGTACAATCTCAGAGAGATGTCTTTTAAAAATCCTTTTTAAAGGTGCCCAAGAATATCAGTTGAGCATTGGATATATCATTGTTAGGCTCTTGACTTCATTTGATTTGTATGGAATTAGTGCAATGATTTAAAAGGAGCAATATCTTATGAAACCTTAAACACAAAATGGAGTAGGATAATACTTAATGTGCTAAATTCCTTCATATATCTGAAAGGCATCTCAAAAACCTTTAGTAGAGTAAGGAAAAAACCATTAGTAGACCGTGATGAACTATAGTATTTATCATAAACATTGCACAAGTTGGAGTTTCCATTGTACCTTGCCTGGACTATTCCAGTAGTTAATAACTCTACAATGACCCCATTTTCCACTTGGCAGAATGAATTCTTAAATATAAATAGGATCTGTTAATGCCCTTCATTTCTTTTAGTTCACAGGGATGTAGTAAAGATCAATTGTAATAATACATAAAAAGTGCTGAACAAGGTGACTTATACATGAACAAGGTCATGGTTGTAGCTGCAGGGGCAGGAAGGGCTACCATCAGTATCCTCATGATCACTGCCATCATCATTTTCATCAGCATTATTCCTAATGTTGACTAGCTGCTGATCATTTTAGTCTGAGAGTAGATATGCTGGTGTGTTCATCTCTGTGACCAAAATTACACAAGAACAACTTACAGGAGGAAAGCTTATTTTGGCTCATGATTCCAGAGGTTTAGTACCTGGTTGGCCAAGACCATTGCTCTGGGCCCAATGTAAAGCAAAGCATCATGATGGAAGGGCATGGTGGAGGAACACTGCTCTGTTCATGGAAGCCAGGAAGCAGAGAAAGACGAGGAGAAGAGGCCACAGGAAAGATGAACCCTTAGGGCAGGCTCCCAGTGACCCAATTCCTCCAGCCACAGTCTACCTGCCTACCCTTACCACCCAGTCCATTCAAAGAAAGATTGGTTTCTTAGGTTACTGTTCTCACAATCCAATCATTTCACTTCTGAACATTCCACCTTAACACAGGAGCTTTGGGGGAATGCCTCATATCCAAACCGTAACAACGAGTATCAAGCAATGTTCAGGATCTAATATCTTAAGAGCTAAATCAGCCTGTTTTAAGGAAATTGGAACTATACATAAGATTTTGGTGCAAAAGACAAAAGTCTCTATTTAGGCACAGTAGTGCGTGCCTGTAACCCCAGCAACTTGGGAGGCTGAAGCAGGAGGATCACAAATTCATGGTTAGCCTTAGCAACTTAGCAAGACCTTGTCTCAAAATAAAAACTAATAACAAAATAAAATTTTAAAAAACTTGGGTTGTAGCTCAGTGGTAAAACATCCTTGCATATAATCCCCAGTACCACAGTCTATTTTTAAACAGCAAATACAGTGGTGAGAGTTTGATTTTTGTATGTATAAGTTCCCTGTATATTTTCTGCTTCAAGGCAGAGGAGCAATACAAACAGCCTGTATTAGCCAGATCAGGCTGCTATAACAAAATACCACAGGCTGAAGTGGCATCAATAACAGAAAATTATTTTTTGACAGCTTGAAAAGTTGGGAAATCAAAGATTAGGGCGTCAACAGGGTCTCAGTGGCTAGTGAGAACTTTCTTCCTGTCTTGCAGACGTCCTCCTTCTCCCTGTGCCCTCACATTGTGGAGGATAGAGAGAAATACCTCTTCCTCCTCTTATAACTAGGGCCTCACCCTTGTCATCTTATTTTACCTTTAATTAAATTCCAAACACCCTGAATCCATATATAGTCATATTAGGCACAAGGATTTCAACATGGATTTGGAGAGTCACAGTTCAGTCCACAGCCAGGCCCACAGTGTATTCCCAAATAGGCATTGTGGGAAAGAACTACTGATTGTGGATTTTGTTGATTTCATAATGAATGGAAGGAAGCCTGCTCTAGGCCTAGAGATATGAACCCCATCCCACAGGGATGTTCACTGCAAACCTAACCCTGAGAAACCCTCAGATCTTGGTAGTCTTGGAGAGGACTCTGCATATTTGGCAGACCCAACAAGAATAAGCCGGGCAGCTCAGGACCCATGGCAGTGTGCCTCTTCAAATACCAAAGTATAACAGAATCTCAGTCCCTGTTTTTCTGTATACCCAGGATCTTCAGGAGAGTCCTGGCTTCATCTGAAACCACTCTGTCAGCAGTACATAGCCTCCTTGTTTTATGGTGGAAGGAGGAAGAACAGCATTCCCAAAGAGATAATTCTGCTTGGTTATGAGGTGTTAACAGTGATTCAGGAAACAAAGGATGACTCAGTAGAACAAATAGCAACAGAAGGAAGTGTACTCTTAAGTCCCTGTCAGTGTGCCATTAAACAGAAGACTTCAAAGTAAAACTGTTCAAAGGAGAAAGATATTCAGCTTGCAATGACAATTTTGTTAGATTATTTCTTTTCTTGGGTGTTTCATGTGAGATATAAAGTTCTGTTCTCAGAAATACAAGTGGTCATTCCAATCAAGATCTGACATGATATGGAAAGTAAAATCACAGATATACCTAACCTAAACAGATTGATAGAAAGAACCAATTTCTTTTTAGATATTACAGACTTATTCTCAGCAATTCATCAAAGAGCAGTAAATCCCATCAGTTCTAACCACTAGTTTGCATGCATATGAAAACATTTTAAAGCATAAACATTTTTCTTTAAAAATTTAAAGATAGTTTTCTATAACAAGAACTTATCAGTATATCATTAATTAATGTAAATCATTTATTATCAACACATATTAATAAACTAATTCTTACATAGATGAGAATGGATTATTAGGATGAATTAAAGAGTTTCATAAAGAGTGAAATCTCTTTTTTAATATCTTTTGGAGATATAATTTGTTTTATTTATTTTTTGTAATCATGCTTATATTTTTATAACACTTAAATTTACTTTTTAAAAATGTTAACAGGAAATATAAAAATTCTCTATACTTATGTTGTTGTTATTTTACCATAGTGCTCATATGTATATAGAGTTAATAGAATAATTGCTATTGAATATTTCTTCCATGAATATTCCTGCTATAATACATGTCAACTTTTGATCCAGTACTTCTGGACTGTCCTGGTTGTTGCAGCATTGCTGGGCTTAGTAATCAATATTTGGTTCAGAGGTACATTTTTCTACCCATTGCTCACTAATAATGAAACTTCATTTAAAATGAAAGCTCCTAGACTTCCCGATTTATGTACTAACAATAAATAAATAAGCCTCTGATTATATGTGAACTATCACATGGTCTTGATTTTTGATCAAAGTATGTTTCTAAAATTTATTTCTTTTCATTTTTCTGAGGTGCTTTTGTATGTCTTTAGAATAGGTTTTTGTAAGGAATAAAATCAATATGTATATTCCTCCATAAATTAACCAAAATCCCTAAGAATGCAACCTAAAAAAATGCTCATCAAATAGAGATCACATTTTAAAGTATGAAATAAACAGATAATACAAAATTGTTAAGCTGCATGATTTAATAAGATTTTAGAATTTTTTTAAAGTTATAAATTAAATGTGAGAAATTACTTTCATAAAGATTCATGTGAATTAACCTTAAAGATAATTTAAAGTATATATTCCAAAGTAACTTTTAAAATAGTATTTATAAATATCATCAATAAAACATAAATATAGGCTTTGTGTAAAATATAAGTAGACATATGTAATGTATTTCAACTGCATGGCATGCATAACCACCATAAGGAAGAAGTGGTTGTCAAATAATTGTCTAATTATATCAGATACAAAATATTGATATAAAAATATATTTTTAAGTGTTTTCATTTTTTATTTTAATTTTTTTTACATTTATTTTGATTCATTATACACAAATGGAATACAACTGTTGTTTCTCTGGTAGTACCTGAAGTAGAGTCACACCATTTCTGTGCATACAACAGTCTCCCAAAATTATGCTTTATAATATGTAGATAGTATACACATATGCACACAAACACATACACACACCATACACACAGAAGTATCATCAAAATATCAGTAATTTACTTAAATTCTAATATTATCCATATAATTCTAAAGAAGGCAGGAAAAGAAAATCATAAATGAAAATCAGCAGAAGTACAAGCAAGACTAGTAATAAAATGGTAGACATACATCTTAAATGTAAATGGTTTAAATCACATTAAATGTAAATGGTCTAAACACACTAAATAAAAGAAAGATGTTTCATATCCTATTTAAAAAAATAAATCCAACAATATGCTCTGTAAGAAACCCATGGAAGATAGAACAATAAACAAAGCCTTAAAATAAAAGATAGTGAAACCCAGTGTTCAATCTATAGCACCACAAGCAAATACATAAGCAAAAAAAAAAAGGAAAAATATATAACATGCAAAAACTATTTTTAAAAGCTTAAGACAAGCAAACTTCAGACCAAAATTGGTCACTAAGAATAAAGACATTGCATGAGGATAAAAGGTATAATATTTCAAGAAAACATAACAATACTAAGTGTGTATGAATCAAATAAGTCTCTGAATATGTAAAACAAATCAGATCAAAATGTATGAAAAAGAAGACTAGCTGAAACTATAGTTAGAGGCTTATACTTCTCTCATTAACCAATAAAAGAAGTAGAAAGATAAAATGATATAGAATATTTGAATCATATAATATGGAGCACTGCATCTTATAGCATAATCATATTCCTCTCAAAGATATGTGGTACATTCTCCAAGTTAGATGACATTCGGGAGTCACAGAGCAAGATCCATTAACTTAAAAATAAATACAAATTCTCAAATTGTGTTTTTTACTAAAAAATTAAACTAGAAATCAACATAACGGAAGTAAATGGGAAATCATTCCCTAAATGTTTGCAAATTAAATCTGACACAACTAAATCATTTGTTACAAGTATTAAAAACAACATATCAAAAGGTAAAGGATATGAAAAAAAAACATTACCTACAGAAAAATGTGTACACTTATGTTCACATCTTGAAAATGTAAAACAATTCCAAGTCACGAAATCATACAAGGAAGAGAAAAATATCACAATGAAGCTCATTTATTTGTACAATTATTATGACAATATTTATAAAAAAGATTTGTGATGATTAAAAAAAACTTTGCAGTACATTTCATTTGATTTTTTAAAAAGCAAAGAAAAACAAAAGGAAATAAACCTCAACAAACAAAAGGAAAGGAAAAATAAAGATAAAAGTAGAAATCAATAAATTTCAAAATGAAAGATAACAGGAATAATTAAACCAAAAGTTATTTCTTTGAAAAGTTAGTAAAATTGGTAAGTCTCTGTTGATAAAAATTCCACATTGACCACAAATAATATCCAAAGAACATATAATTTCTTTTTAAAAATTACGAAAAGAGGATATGCTACAACAGATCTAATGAACATTGAAAGGATAATAAGGGGGGGTAATGTAGACAACTCCATCCTAATAAACTCAGCAACTTAGATGAAACATACCAGTTCATTAAGTGACACAAACTATCAAAGCTCAGGCTAAAAGCAGATAATGTAAGTAGGAAGGCAAATAGATTTAAAAAATAAAATCCGTAGTTGAACACCTTCCTAAAAATAAAGGAAAAATCTAGGTCCAGATTATGTTATTTGCAATTTGTGCCAAACATTCAAAGTTAAAATCACCAGTTCCACAAAATCTTTTTTCCAGAAAATGAAACTGAAAATTTCTGACTCATTTGGTAAGGTCAATAAACAAGAAAATATAAGTTTATAGAGGAAAAAGTTTTCAACAAAATATTAGAAAATTAAACTCAGCAATATAGAAAAAGAAATTTTTGTCAGGAGTAAGCAAGTTTCATTCCAGCGACGATAAACTGGTTCATCACTTGTAAAATGTAACTTACCATATTAACAGAATAAACAAGAAAAACTTCATAATAAATCAATACATGCAGGAACATAATTGACAAAATTCCATATCTATCCTGGATTTAAAAAGAAACAAAAAGCTCGAAAACTAGGAATAGAAGAAAACCCTCAATCTGAGAAAGAACATCTACAAAAACCTACAATCATATGGGACTTCACAGTACAAGCTGAATAGGCAGAAGATTGAGAAGTATGCAATTACTCACCACAGTGATTCAATAGTGTTCGGAAAGTCATAACTAGTGCAATAAGACAAGGAGAAGAACGATGTTCACATTGGAAAAACAAAGAAATAAAATTGTCCTCTGGTGACAAAGTTGCTCTTAAAGAAAATTGCAAAACATTTTTCAAAAGTTTCCTAGAAGTAAATAAATCAGTTTAGTGAAATATAGAATATAAAATCAACATACAAATTCAGTATATTTCTGTATACTAACCGTAAATGAAATGAAAGAAAGTTTCAAAAATGCTGTATCATTTATAACTTTTAAAAACTTAAATATTTACTGAGAATTCCAAAACTTTTGTTCAGGATCTGTACACTGGGAAAAAAAAAATCTGAAGAGTAAAATCAGAGAAAAGCTAAATAAAAGCTTATATGTTGGCACACATCTGTAATCTCAGACTCCAGAGGCAGAATCATAAGTATCTCAGGTTGGAGGCAAGCCGGTCCAACTTAGTGAGATCCTGTCCAAAAAAAATGATGGGAGGAGGCTGGGGTTGTATCTCAGTGGTAAAGTCCCCCTGGGCTCAACCCGCAATGCTAAAATAATGAAAAAATAAAATAATAAATAAATAAATAACAAAATTAAAACTTAGCTAAATAAATGGAGAAAGATAAACTATTTATAGACTGGAAAACCTAATATAATAATGATGACAGATTTTTTTCCAAAATTAATGTACAAATTTTGTATGATCCAGTCAAAATCCGGGCAGAACCCTAGCTTTTTGAAGGTATACAGAAAGGCTGATTTTGCATTTTATGTACAAAAGTCAAGGAACTAAACAGACAAACACTTTGAAGAAACCCCACAAATTTGGAGAATACCAATGTCCCATATTAAAATACACTATAAAGCTATAGTAGTTAGGACAGTGTAGTGTTGATAAAATAATAAACACATACACAGAAAAGACAAAATAGAAATTTCAGAAAAAACCAACTCAGAAGTATAGTCAATGGATTTTTGACAAAGGCTCAAAGAAATTCAAATGACAGTCTTTTTTCAAAATGGTCTTTGATTCAGGCACATCCACAGGGGGAGAAAAGAAACAAACAAAGAAGGAAAAAAAGAAAAACAACCTCACAAAATAGCAAAGAACAAAGAAATACGCAAAACTCATTATACTATATTATAGCATAAAAAGAAAACATACATATCTTCATGACATATCTGATTTTGATATCAGGTAATATTGACCATTACGTTGATTATTTCTTTGGCAGGGTAAAAGTTTCTTGGTTTGATATAATGTCATTTGTTTGTTTTTGCTTTTGTTGTCTTTGGTTTCGCTTTCAGGCATTCAAAAAAAAAAAAAAAATCATGACCTATGTCAATATGTTAAATTGTTTCCCCTATGTTTTCTTCTCATAGCTCATAGTTTCTTATACTTAGGTCTTGTATCTCTTTAGATTTGTTTTCTGAATACAGTAAAAAGACCCCTGTCATCAAAGCAATCCTGTACAAAAAGAACAAACCTGGAGGCATCACAGTATGTCTTTAAATACACTTCAAAGTTATAATAATCTAAACAACATGGTGCTTACATAAAAACAGACACACAGACCAATGGAAAAGAAAATTAACCCAGAATTAACCATGTAGCCAAATGATTTTCAACAAAAGCACCAAGAACAAACATTGAACAAAAAATAGTCTTCTCAATAAATGGTACTGGAAAAACTGGATATATTTATTTAGATGAACAAAACTTCTCATTTTAAAAGCATATTAGATTATGAATTCAATTACACACACACAAAGGCATGCTCACTCCATCACTCGAATGTTGAAGCAGCAGAGGTCAAGAAGGAAGCTAAAATCCAGCAAAGCACAGAAATATGCCTAGTGTACTCACAGAAACATAATTAGAGAAATTGGCCCAGATGGAGTGAGGAGTCCCTAGTAGGAATAAATGGGAGAAAAGTCCAGATTTGAAAGATTTTTTAGCCTAAGGAAAATGGGAAATCAAGACACCATTTTGAGCAGTGAGGTAGCATGATTTAAAAAAAAGAAAAGAAAAAAAGAAAAAAAATTCCTACAGGAAGAATGATAAAATGCTAGTATAAAAATGTGCAGGGATAATACTGTTAGAGATTTGGCCGGGAGCGGAGCTGCTTGCCGGCTCCAGCGGGGAATTTGGGCCCATCGGCGCCATTCTACAGCTTCCCTGGCGGAGACACTCCATCTTCAGCTGTCTGAGCCCTCGGACCTAAGCCCACCCCTTCCCACGGGGACACGGCACTGCAGCTCCAGGGCCATGGTGCTGCGTCTCCTGGTTGCCTCTGCCCAGAAGCATTGATCATTCCCAACCTGGAGGTTGTGAGACAGCAGCTATCTTGGGTCACCACTTGATCAAGCACCTCTCAAACATCTGGTGAGTTACTGGAAATCTGCAGGGACGCCCTAAGTCTTTACAGGGAAATTGCAATCCCTCTGATTTGCCCTACTAGAGGAGAAGATAAATGAGCAGCATGAGAAAACACAGGAAGAAAGTGTCCCAAATAAACCTAGATGATACATCAAGAGATCCCAAAGACAGCATGGTAGAAGGAATGACAGAAATGGAGTTCAGAATGTTCATAATTAAAATGATCAGAGAAGAGAATGAGGTGACGAGAGTGCAGATTCAGGCTATGAGTAACCAGCTAATAGAGCAATTTCAGGAAGCAAAAAATCATTTCAATAAAGAGATAGAAGTTCTGAGAAAAAAACAAACAGAAATACTTGAAGGAAACAAGGAAATGAAGGAAACAATCAACCAAGTTAAAAACTCAATAGAAAGCATAATTAATAGAATAGATCACTTGGAAGACAGAACCTCAGACAATGAAGACAAAATATTTAATCTTGAAAACAAAGTCGAACAAACAGAGAAGATGGTTAGGAATCATGAACCAAACCTCCAAGAAATATGGGACATCATGAAAAGACCAAATTTAAGAGTTATTGGGATTGAGGTAGGCACAGAGATACAAACCAAGGGTATGAACAATCTGTTCAATGAAATAATATCAGAAAATTTCCCAAATATGATGAATGAGATGGAAAATCAATTACAAGAGACCTACAGGACACCAAACACACAGAATTTCAACAGATCCACACAAAGGCACATTATAATGAAAATACCTAACATACAAAACAAAGATAGATTTTAAAGGCTGTGAGAGAAAAGCAGCAGATTACCTACAGGGGGAAACCAATACGGATATCAGCAGATTTCTCAGCCCAGACCTAAAAGCAAGAAGGGCCTGGAACAACATATTTCAAGCTCTGAAAAAAAATGGATGCCAACCAAGAATCTTATACCCAGCAAAACTTACCTTCAGATTTGATGACGAAATAAAATCCTTCCATGATAAACAAAAACTTAGAGAATTCACAAAGAGAAAGCCTGCCCTACAGAACATTCTCAACAAAATATTCGAAGAGGAAGAAATGAAAAATAACAATCTCGGTCACCATGGGGAGGAACTACCCTAAAGAAAGAGTCAATCAAAGGAGAAACAAAGTTAAGCTAAAAACCCCAAAAAAGCTAAAATGCTGGGAAATACAAGTCTTATCTCAATAATAACCCTGAATATAAACGGCCTAAATTCATCAATCAAAAGACATAGACTAGCAGACTGGATTAAAAAGAAAGACTCAACAATATGCTGCCTTCAAGAGACTCACCTCTTTGAAAAACATGCCCACAGACTAAAGGTGAAAGGTTGGGAAAAAACATACCATGCACACGGACTGAGTAAAAAAGCTGGGGTTTCCATTCTCATTTCAGATAAAGCAGACTTCAAACCAAAGTTAGTCAGAAGAGATAAAGAAGGACATTTCATACTGCTTAAAGGAAGCATAAATCAGCAAGACATAATAATCATAAATATTTATGCACCAAACAATGGTGCATCCATGGATGGCAATCATCCTTCTCAATTTCAGGAATCAAAGAGACCAAAACACAATAATACTCAGAGAATTTAACACTCCTCTCTCACCGTTGGACAGATCCTCCAAGCAAAAATTGAACAAAGAAACCATAGGACTCAATGACACAATCGCTAATTTGGACTTAACAGACATATATAGAATATTCCATCCAACAAAAAGCGAATACACTTTCTTCACAGCAGCTCATGGCTCCTTCTCTAAAATAGACCATATGTTATGCCACAAAGCTACTCTTAGCAAATACAAAAACATAGAGATACTACCTTGTATACTATCAGATCATAATGGAATGAAATTAGATATCAATGATAAAGTTAGAAACAGAAACTACTCCAAGACCTGGAGATTAAATAATATGCTATTGAATGATACATGGATAACGGAAGACATTAGGGGAGATATTAAAAGATTCTTAGAGGGCAAATAGAACAAAGATACATCATATCGAAATCTCTGGGATACTACAAAAGCAGTGCTAAGAGGAAAGATCATTGCAGGGAGTGCATTTAATAAAAGAATGAAAAGTCAACAAATCAATGACCTCACATTACAGCTCAAAGCCCTAGAAAAAGAGGAACAGATCATCACCAAAAGTAGTAGAAGACAGGAAATAATCAAAATCAGAGCTGAAATCAATGAAATTGAAACAAAAGAACCAATTCAAAAAATTGACAAAAAAAAGTTGGTTCTTTGAAAAAATAAACAAAATTGATAAACCCTTAGCCACGCTAACGAAAAGAAGGAGAGAGAAACTCCAAATTACTAAAATTCATGATGGGAATGGAAATATTACAACAGACACAATTGAAATACAAAACATAATAAGAAGCTACTTTGAAAATTTATACTCCAACAAAATAGAAAACCTGGAAGACATCAACAGGTTCCTAGAGGCATATGAGCCACCCAAACTGAATCTGGAAGACATACACAACTTAAATAGATCAATTTCAAGCAATGAAATAGAGGAAGTCATCAAAAGTCTACCAACAAAGAAAAGTCCAGGACCAAATGGATTCACAGCCGAGTTCTACAAGACCTTCAAAGAAGAGCTCATTCCAATACTTCTCAAAGTATTTCACGAAACAGAGGAGGAGGGAACCCTTCCAAACTCATTCTATGAAGCTAATATCACCCTGATACCAAAACCAGAGAAGGACACATCAAGGAAAGAAAATTTCAGACCCATATCTCTAATGAACATAGATGCAAAAATTCTTAACAAAATTTTAGCGAACCGCATACAAAAGCATATTAAAAAGATAGTGCACCATGATCAAGTGGGTTTCATCCCAGGGATGCAAGGTTGGTTCAACATCCGGAAATCAATAAATGTATTTCACCACATCAACAGACTTAAAGTCAAGAACCACATGATTATTTCAATAGATGCAGAGAAAGCATTTGATAAAATACAGCACCCCTTCATGCTCAAAACACTAGAAAAAAATAGGGATAGTGGGGACATTCCTTAACATTGTAAAGGCTATCTATGCTAAGCCCATAGCTAACATCATTCTAAATGGAGAAAAATTGAAAGCATTCCCCCTGAGAACTGGAGCAAAGCAGGGATGCCCTCTTTCACCACTACTATTCAACATTGTTCTTGAAACTCTAGCCAGAGCAATTAGACAGACCAAAGAAATTAGAGGAATACGAATAGGTAAAAAAGAGATCAAACTATCCCTATTTGCAGATGACATGATTCTCTATTAGAAGATCCTAAGAATTCCACCAGAAAACTTCTGGAACTCATTAATGAATTCAGTAAAGTAGCAGGATATACAATTAATGCTCATAAATCTAATGCATTTTTATTTGTAAGTGATGCATCCTCTGAGAGAGAAATTAGGAAAATTACTCCATTCACATTAACCTCAAAAAAAAAAATAAAATACTTGGGAATCAATCTAACAAAAGAGGTGAAAGACCTCTACACTGAGAACTACAGAACACTAAAGAAAGAAGTTAAAGAGCATCTGAGAAGATGGAAAGATCTCCCATGTTCTTGGATAGGCAGAATTAATATTGTCAAAATGGCCATACTTCCAAAAATGCTATACAAATTCAATGCAATTCCAATTAAAATCCCAATGATGGACCTCATAGAAATAGAGCAAGCAATCATGAAATTCATTTGGAGGAATAAGAGACCCAGAATTGCTAAAGCAATCCTTAGCAAGAAGAGCGAAGCAGGGGGTTTCACAATACCAGACCTTCAACTATACTACAGAGCAATAGTGACAAAAACAGCATGGTATTGGTACCAAAATAGACAGGTAGATCAATGGTACAGAATAGAGGACACAGAGACAAACCCAAATAAATACAGGTATCTCATACTTGACAAAGGAGGCAAAAACATGCAATGGAGAAAAGACAGCCTCTTCAACAAATGGTGCTGGGAAAACTGGAAATCCATATGCAGCAAAATGAAACTAAACCCATATCTCTCACCCTGTACAAAACTCAACTCAAAGTGGATCAAGGACCTAGAAATCAGACCAGAGACTCTGCACCTAATAGAAGAGAAAATAGGTCCAAATCTTCATCATGTTGGCCTAGGACCAGATTTCCTCAACATGACTCCCAAAGCGTAAGAAATAAAAGCACGAATCAATGATTGGGATAGAGTCAAACTAAAAAGCTTTTTCTCAGCAAAGGAAACAATCAGCAATGTGAAGAGAGAGCCTTCAGAGTGGCAGAAAATCTTTGCCACACACACTTCAGATAGAGCACTAATCTCCAGAATCTACCAAGTACTCAAAAATCTTTATACCAAGAACACTAATAACCCAATCAATAAATGGGCCAAGGAAATGAACAGACACTTTACAGAGGAAGATCTACAGGCAATCCACAGATTTATGAAAAAATGTTCAACATCCCTCGTTATAAGAGAAATGCAAATCAAAACCACCTTAAGATTTCATCTTACCCCAATTAGAATGTCTTTTATTAAGAACACAGGCAACAACAGGTGTTGGGTAGGATGTGGGGAAAAGGGTACACTCATACATTGCTGGTGGGAGTGCAAGTTTGTGCAGCCACTCTGGAAAGCAGTGTGGAGATTCCTTAGAAAACTTGGAATGGATCCACCATTTGACCATGCTATTCCACTCCTTGGCCTATACCCAAAGGACTTAAAATCAGATTACTACAGTGATGCAGCCACATCAATGTTCGTAGCTGCTCAATTCACAATAGCTAGATTATGGAATCAACCTAGATGCCCTTCAGTAGATGAATGGCTAAAGAAACTGTGGTATCTATACACAATGGAATATTACTCAGCCATAAAGAAGAATAAAATTATGGCATTTGTAGTTAAGTGGATGATGTTGGAGACTGTTATGCTAAGTGAGATCAGCCAATCCCCAAAATCCAAAGGCCGAATGGTCTCACTGATAAATGAATGATGATGCATAATGCGGGGGGTAAGGGTGGCAAGTATGGAGGATGGATAGATAGCATAGAGGGAAGGAAGGGGTGGGGGCGGGGTGGGGGGTAAAAATAATAACAGAATGTGTGACAGATACCATTGCCCTGTGTACATGTATGAACGCACAGATGGTGTGACTCTACTTTGTGTACAACCAGTGAAACAATAGCTGTACTCCATTTGTGTTCAATGAATCAATAAGTAAAAAAAAAAAAAAAAAAGTGCAATAATCAGGGAGAAACGTGAAAGACAGAATGCCTACTCTAGGTGATTTTTCTGCTCTGCATTATACATGCATTGTCTTCTTAACCCTCACAATAAGCAGCTGAGCAAACTTGGGCTTACAAAAACATTACATAACTTTCTCTTTTTTTTCTGTTTTCCCCATACTGTTTATTGGTGCTTTGTAATGATACATAATGGTGGGATTTATTGTTACATATACGTACATGCAAACGATATAACTTGGTCAAAGCTTGGTCATTCCCCAACATTCACCCTTTCCTCCTGTCCTCCCTTCCCCAGAAACCCTTCCTCTACTCCACTGATCTCCCTTCAATTTTCTTCAAGACAAATCCAGTAAGTGGTTTAGTAGAGACTGAAACAGACTTCTGTTTATGAAATTGTTTCTCTTGGAGTAAAAATGTAGAAATGCAAATGAAGAGTTTATAAACAAATGTCAGGACTTTTGAATGGTTAAACTAAAAAAATAGGAAAATAAACAGCTAGATAAAGGGAAAAGGAAAAGGAATACAAATACAAAATGTAAAGTTTTCAAGTTATGTGTTAAAAGGTTTTTCTTTAAAAGTATAGCATTAGAGAAGGGTTTGTTACTTTTGCTAGAGCCAAAGGAAATGAGTAGCTTTCTTTTAGAAATTGGAATGTAAATTAACATAAGATATCCTGATGAAAATGTCTGATACATAGTTGTACACACTTGGAACAACGAGGCTAGAATTTGGTAAAAATTTGTTTCACATGGCTTGAATTGCAAAAGTGTCTCCACTGCAAATATTCTCTTTACCTTTGTTTTTCTAATGTCTTCTCTTAATAGCTGCTTAGTGAATAGTTCTTGAAATATATCTTTAGAAATATTTAGGGATATCGCCGGGCGCAGTGGCGCACGCCTGTAATCCAAGCGACTCGGGAGGCTGAGTCAGGAGGATTGCAAGTTCAAAGCCAGCCTCAGCAACTTAGCGAGGCCCTAAGCAACTCAGTGAGACCCTGTCTCTAAATAAAATACAAAATAGGGCTGGGGATGTGACTCAGTGGCCAAGTGTCCCTGAGTTCAATCCCTGGTTACAAAAAAAAAAAAAAAAAGAAATATTTAGGGATATTTGCTTTGTGAATAACTATGCAACTCAATTGGAGACATTTAGCTGAAATTCCTCAAATATTTAAGGATAATATTGAGTGGTATTTATTTATTTATATGTAGTTCTCAGGGGTCAAATCCAGGGCCTTGTGTATGCTAGGCAACTGCTCTACCACTGAGCTACATCCCCACATTCACAATTGAATTTTATTCAGCCATAAAAATAGAACAAAATCCTGTTATTTCATCAAGATGGATAGAACCAGAGAACATCATAGTAAGTGAAATAAGCCAGGAACAGAAAGACACATATTACATGTTCTCACACATTTGTAGAGACTAAAAAAGTGATCTCATATAAGAGACTGTAATAGAAGTCACTAGACTGGGAAGGGTAAGCGGATGGAAGATGGAAAGAAATTCAATGAGAGGTACCAAAACATCCAATATACACATTAATCAATGTACAGGGACATGGTAATTCTAATTACCCTAATTATTCTACTTTATATACCTGTATGAAATTATCATACTTGCCCCACAAATACAATAAATATCAGGTCTCAAAAAATTTAATTTTTTAGGATTTTTTTATTTGTCCTTTTCAGATACACAGACAGAAGAGTGTATTTATACATACATGGAGTATAACTTATTCTAATTAGGATCCCAGTCCTGTGGATGTACATGATATTGAGATTCACTGTGTTGTATTCATATATGAACATAGGAAAGTTATGTCAGACTCATTCCACTGTCTTTCCTATTTATATATTCTTTTAAAAAAATCCTTAAAGAGTTATATCTTCATACCCCACTGTGACTATTAAAATCTTGGGAGATGAAAAATCTTTTCCATACAAAACATTTATTTCAGAAAATGTGTATGCACTGCACTTTTTTGTTGATTCTTCCTTTACAACACCTAATTTGGAAAAAGGTATTAATAAAAGATTTTACTTTTAACTTTTTATTGACACCACAGAATTTTAATACTTCATATTAACACTGAATGGTTTCCTTAAATTATACTACATAACAAGTGTAAATTATGTTGCATAAATTTTTCTCAGTGTTTTACATTGAAAGCACATTGTAAAGGGTGCTTTATTCAGTTTTTTGTTCTGAGAATGTTAACTGGTTTTAAGCACTGGATTACATTGCCTAAAGAAGAAAATATCTGTTTCTTCTGGTGCTAAATTTATATCGTTGCATTACTTGGACATTGGAAGAATCCAGATCATTTCATGAAGCTTAATAATAAAAGGATACAAGTATGTAAATTCCCATCATGCCATATTCTTAAGAATTTTCAAGAACATCAGGAAACCATTCTTACTTCCTCTACTTCTTGTCCCACGTCCCATGGGAGGACCAAGTAGCTCAAAGTTCCCTGGAAGTTTTCCAGTATTTTTCTAAGCAAGTCTAGCCCTCCTTGTGGTTATGAGTGGTAAAGGTCTCATGTTCCAGGAGCATATAAGAGGACATGGAGTGTCCCTTTAATTGGCCTTTTCTCTTGGTGGGAAACTGACATTGTTTTCATGCAGACCCAGGCACTGTGCTCCCTCCTAAAGAAAACAGGCTAGAGCTGCCATGTCCCAGAATTTACCTAATGAAATAAATGAAGGATTCCTGTATCTGAGTATAACTTACAGTTTTGTGTTTGGAGGTTTGCTTGTGGTTTTGATCCAGGCTCAAAATTTTTCTTTCCTATTTAAATTGACCTTCTCAAGATGACATTCCACGATGATATATTATATTACATAGAAATATTTCTACTGACCTTAACTTGATGTAAAATAAACAAGTTGATGTTTTTCCTTCTAGTTTAAATGCAACATATCTGTCAAATAAGTTAGATTATTGGCATATCTCTCTTTTGCATGACATTGGGCTACATCAAATCTAATTTTACTTTTAATAATAGCAGATGAGAAGAATAAATCACATTTTAGATGAATTTAAGAAGAAACTCTGACCAAGAGTTTATGGGCCTGTTGTAGTTGTTTGTTGTGGGTTGTTTTTGTCTTTTGGTCAATGATTTTTAAGGCACAAAAGAAGTCAAATTTTTTGTTTATCAATTAATTGCTCCTAGCACGATTTCTGCTTTTGTTTTACTTGTTTTGTTCTGCACATATCATGAGTTAATATATTTGATTCTATCTAACATCATCCATGAATATAAATCTTCTTTGTAAATGGTTTTTAACAGGGTAATTGGAAATGAGTTATTCTAAAGTCAAGTATTAGGAAGGCACATAAACTGATTATTGGCTACTGCTCAATGTGATTATTTTAATCACACTTTCATCAACATACCTATGAGAATGTTATTGTTTATGAGTGCAGAACAAGCTCAAGATAATAACCACAGTTCCCCCCCAGGACAATCTAACAGAGTTCCAAAACCATGAGAAGATAAGAATCTCGCATTAGAAATGTTAGAACATCACAAAGAGAAAAACAGTAACTATTAGCCACTTCCAATTCTGGGTTTTGTGATAAGTTGGAGAATAAAATGCAAACAGAAAGAATGAAATATGCAAGAGATGGGTGGGTGTAGAAAGGGAGGAAGGAAGAAAAGACAGAAGGGAAGGAAAACATGACCTATTTACCTTCAAATTCTAACACTTCTCTTACTAAAAATCTTGTGAAGCTGCCCTTCTTCCATGTTTTAACATCTCAGTGTAAACTCTACAACTGTTTACTCCTAAATGATCAATTCTTCTCTAGTGTCTTCCATTTTAAGATGAATTTCATCCTGTCACCACAGCCACCTCTCAAAAATAGGCACCCAACCGATCATGGTATTTATTATACCACAAGTCTTAGACAATTGACCGTCACCCTGCTCACTCTTTCCATCTTCATTCCTGCCACTTCCTTTGTCTTATGCCTTTTAATGAAACCACAAAATTCAGTCCTACTGCATTTTCTGCATCTGATGGGCACCCTGACCATATTCTTCATTACCAGTCATTTTTCTGGTTATCCTTCAACACTTAGTTCCATTGTCAACTGTTTCCTGAGAAGCTCTTGGACTTACCCAGAAAAAATAAATTATTCTTTTGCACCTAAAATCACATTGGCTATTCTACTACTATATATTCTCACTATTTGTCAAATGTAACTAGATTGTTGTAAAGTATGAACTTGAAGGGATCATAAAAGTAATCACTTCTTTAATTGACTTTTGATCACTCCATGCCACATCTTCTTTTCTTGTCTCTTTGTCTCTTCACACCATCTCAGACATATTTCATACCTCTGATCATGTTTGGTAATTTATAAATTCATTTTATTCTTAATCAGTTCTCTAAACTCACATGTGGTTTAGCAGCCATCTGCACCCCTATCTCTAGGGCTAACCAGATCTTGGTAAAGGGAAGTTAAGGGAGATACAGAGAATCATCTGTTCTTCCCTAATTTTCTTTTCCTACTTCAGGTTCTAGCTCTTTGATGACGTAGATTTGATCAGAGGGATGAGAAGAAAATGCCACACTTCTATTTATTTAGTTAACACAGGAGTGGATTACAGTCACTTGCTGGTTCCTCCTGCTTCTCGGCTGCCTTTGACTTGCTGACTGTGCCCTTCTTTAGAAAGATCAGACAAGTGAGATTTTCCCTTCTGATCTGATTTCTCATGCCCTTTCCTCTGCCTATGTAATCAGTCACTTGAATGGGACACTGGTCTAGCCCAAGATTTTTCACAGGGAAACATAAGGCCCTGTTATGCCAAAATAATAGGGGGAAGATGCAGAAGGGCTCTTTGCCCTTGTCCTGCCCACTCTCTCTACTCTCCAATTTTCCTGCTGGTTCTTCTTTCAATGCTTATGAAGTTGCACAGCAGCTCAACTTGTTCTTTGCATATTTGCTTTTTGTTCTCTTTCCCTTTGCCAGCATTCTAAATTCTAAAGAAAAGCTGCACCTGAATGATGAAGATGTTCACTACCAGAGTCACCCATTCCAGGAAAAAAGGACAAGAATAACTTTGTTCATGAGACCTCCTAATTTGTGATTTTTCTTTAGATTTCTAGAAACCAGAATATCTGGTGACCTTCAGATGGCATCAGAGTGTATTCAAAGAAATAAACCACTGCAGGAACAATGATGACCGGTGTTCACCTCTCTGTGGCTAAAAATAAACTTCCTTAAATTTTCTATGTAAGTACCTAAGTGGCCCAATTAGGATGAAAGTCTGGCCATTTTCCAATCAGCTAGCTCAACATAATAAAGTTCCCTCTCTACAACCACCTTTCTTCTCCACTAATTGGTGCCTGTTGTGTGGTAATGTTTATCTAGGTTCAGAGCATCTTCATCTGGTCTGCTCCATGTCAAATAGGGTCTGAAATTCCAATCTCACATTTGTGTACAAACACATAATCTTGACACCTCATTACTCTGCTCATTCTTTACTGGTTTTGCTAAGAGAGGTAAATAGCCCTCTCCACACTCCAAAATAATTCTTACTCAGTTCAATAACTTGGCACTCTGACATTGCCTTCAATGTTTCTAATTCCCTTAGGTTTTCTGGTTTAAGTGGACAGAGACAGGGAAGTTCCAAAAGAGAATAGGAGAATAATTGTTTGAAGAGCAGAATTCTTAGGAGAGCTTCCTCCTGATTTAATGTGTTACTTTCCATTTCTGGGAAAAGAGGAAATTTTTTATTCAACAACCTCACTATAGGCAACGTCCTGTGCATCATTGAATGAATGATCAGTCATCCTTCTAAGCATCAGTCCTCAGAATTTATGTTAATAGAATAAAATCTATCACAGACAATTAGATAACTCACAGAACTTCTAGAACAATGAGAGAAATAAATTTGGATGCCACATAACAAGAACAAAACAGCTATTAAATAAACTCAACTGCTTTCCTGGAATTTTTCTAATAGAAAACTGACTGCCTATCTGCATAATGACCAAAAACCAAATCTCAGATTACTCGTCTTCTAAACATTCCCATATTCCCATATTCAAAAGCAAAAGAATAATTCTAGCACATACTATGTTATCCTGCCTAACAGATTTTAACATTTCATCAAACAAATGAAATGTGCTGATTTCTCAAAAGGGATGAGCTCTATTCTCAGCAGATAACACAAAAATTACTAAAAAAATTTTTTTTCTGTTCACAGTTCAATCCAATCTTGGCTTAATGATGTCAAACCTAGATATTAAACTATATTTGAATATTATCCATTATAATTAATGTTAAATATTAGTAGTTTGGAAAAATGTACCTATACCTAAGTATGTCCATAACTGAGTAAAGAGGAAATTATGGATGGCTACTATAGCTCTCATTTCTGAATTATTCACTAGCTATGGTTTGCATTCTACTACTATATTCACTCCATATTTCATTTACTCTCAGGCAGCAGCTTAATTGGTAATAGCTCTTGGTGAGAAAATGAAAGACTTCCTACTGTGCAGTACTGTCCATATGGGGCAGACATAGTACTTAATTACACTTCACCACTGTCAGTGTTACAAGCATGCTTCTCCCTGTCCTTGTGTGTAGCAGCACACTCACATCACCTGTTAACTCAGTCAAGATATTTAGTCAGTTGGTCCAACCAACAAGAGGTAGAAAAGCAAGAAACAGATGTTTGATGGTCTCAACTTCTTCAATGGCAACAACACATCCATTGTTGGAAATATTGATTCCCTGTCCTCTAAGACTTCTAAACCAGCTTTGCAAAAAATCACAGGAATGCGAAGCAAACAAAAAGTGGCACTCTCCCTTCCACCTCCGGGCTCCTGGAGCCATGAAATCTGGCTCTAGGGAAAACGTCAGTATAACATCTATGCTATTTAAGAATCTGTCCCAAACTCTCTAGGAAAAGACCAAAACCCTTATTGCATTGGGTCCCATATGGCTTGTTTCTTAGTCTTAAATAAGCATTTTATTTTTTATACGACAAATGGCTACTTGGCGATAGACTACACCATGAATCCTATGAGCATTAAATTATTTCTGTAGCAACATGAATTCCTTGGTCAGAGGCCATGTTTTTTTTTTGTTTGTTTTGTTTTTGGTGACATAGAATAAGAAAAAATTTATTGATGGATAATATTCCTAGCAGAAATAGGAGGAAAGGAAAAATCCACACCTAGAATAAGAATAAGTTCCAATGAGGGCAAGTCACTGACCTTTTGAAATAAAAGGTCACTAACTGTTATGAATTGGATATGAGGTTTTTCCCAAAAGCTCCTGTTAATGCAGCAATATTCAGAGGTGAAGTGATTGTGAGAGCTATAACCTAATCCATCCATCCTATCTGAATGGACTACTGGGTGGTAAGTGTAGGCAGGTATGGCATAGTTGGAGAAAGTGGGTCACTGGGGGCATGCCTTGGAGATTATATATTTTGTGTCTAACTCCTCTCTCTCTCTCTCTCTCTCTCTCTCTCTCTCTCTCTCTCTCTCTCTTTCTTTCCTGACTACTAGTTACTGGTAAGCAACTTTTTTTCTGTAGCTGCTCATCCGCCATGGTATTTGGCATCACCTCAGCAAAGGAGTTGACTGACCATGAATGGAACATCTGAACATCTGAAATTGTGAGCCCAAAATAAACTTTTCCTCCTCTTAGTTGTTCTTGTCATGTATTTTGGTCACAGCAAGTAACACACTGAACTTTTTCCCACATTCTTGGTTGGCCTCCCCAAATTGTGGTACTGTATCAGGAATTCTGTGTGTATCTCTAGTTTGGACTGGCTGGGTACTCAAGAATAGTACTATAAACAACACCCTTGAGGAGGGAAGTCCTGTGTTCATAAGCCTATTTTTATACTTTTCCCTGGTCATCATGGGATCACATAAAATAAGACATGACATAAATACATGAAGAGATTGCATGACCCTTGAGAGAAAGAAAGAAAGAAAGAAAGAAAGAAAGAAAGAAAGAAAGAAAGAAAGAAAGAAAGAGAGAGAGGAGGAGGAGGAGGAGGAGGAGGAGGAGGAGGAGGAGGAGGAGAAGCTAGGAAGGAAGGAAGGAAGGAAGGAAGGAAGGAAGGAAGGAAGGAAGGAAGGAAGGAAGGAA
>JAJEJO010000148.1:671486-704632 GCA_020662805.1 Glaucomys volans | reverse complement strand
GAAGGAAGGAAGGAAGGAAGGAAGGAAGGAAGGAAGGAAGGAAGGAAAAGGAAAGGAAAGAGAGAAAGTAATCTTTTGGGATGAGTATTGAGAGATACAGAACCATCTGCTGATCACTCACATGGGACACAGATATTTCAAGTGTGGGACCCATTTACATAATTTCCCCTCAAACCTTGTCATTAATCTTTTAAATTTATCCATCTAAATCCTTGATCACCTGGCCCAAAACTAGCAATAGCTCATAAATTTAAATGAGTCACACCCTGTTCATCCCCTTCTCTTAATCAAAGTGGGAAAAAAAAAATCTTAGTTCACAAAGTTTTGCCTACTGGGAGGAGTTCTTCACTGCACTGTTGTTTGAAGCCACCTAAATTGTATTTCTGGAACATTCTATTCTTGGTTGATGCCAGAACATCAAATTAGAGCTATCCATGGGTAAGTTTCAAGTGTATCCTTTCCAGTCATTTGACAAAGAGAATTCCCCAAAGCTGTGTGGGAGAGAAAGAGGTGGTGATGCACAGGAGTGAGCATATGGACCAAGTGACCACCTACTTGCTTGCCTTTCTCGCAACTTCAATATCTTATTGAATTTGTTCTCAGATAAGCCATTTCCATGTGGCCCCAAATTACATTATTTTTCTGGATTAAATAACACAGACCATGATGGGAAGCTGAGGATGCATGATTAACTGGTATCTCATGAATGGCTTTGGAGTACCTAAGAGTGGTAAGAGCTATTCTTCAAAATTGTATTTACTATGGGATAGAGCTGTGCTTCAAAACTCAGGGGCTGGTACTATGATTCTCTTACTGGACTTTATGTGTGTGTGTATTACTTTGAGCATCTCAGTTGGTCACACATCACTAAATCCAATGGTTCATATGGGCTAAGTACAGAACTGTTTACTGCAGTTTGAATACACTAAAAGTTCTTTCGTCTCAGAGCCCAGTTAAAAGCTAAAAGCCTAATTATCCAATAATAGTTTGAGAACACATTTATACCAAATGTTACATATATTGCCTGCAAAAATCAAATTATTTTTTCTAATGTTAGATGTAGCTTAATGCAGAATGTTCTTAATTTGAAAGCAACATGCTGATAAGCTCAAGACTAATATATCCTTAGAAATTTTCGTATTCTTTTGGGACTTTGAATTTCTGTAGAGTTTGTCTCCTACCTTCTAATTTGTTTGTGTCTTATCAAAGCATCTAAGTATCTGCTACTCCCAGATCCTATTCACATATGTCATCAGTGAAAAGGACTGATGTGATATTCTGGAAGATGTAGAAATAATGACATTCTCTGCAGATGAAAGTATGGCCCAGAGGTGGAGAAATGATGCATCTGTAAAGTTAAAGGCTGAGGATATAATATTTGTCTAGTCAAAATAAATAGTTTCCATTTAGTGTTCTCAATAATGAATAGAAAGTTAGCTAAATTGATAACTGTATATCAAGTGAATGGTACCATTACGTTTCACTAAGAGTGATAAAGCACATATGATATTAAAAGCACTAGTTCTACCAAACTCTACCATGGTTCTCTAAGAACAGTCTGTCTTCCATATAGGCAAGCAGGTGACTTGAATTGAGAGGGATAGGTCAAAATTCTTGTATCTTTTAAATCAGTCCTTGACTTTATTACCTTATTTCCAGACTAAGGGTAAAAACAGTTTCAACAGTATCCAAATAATAATTGTCCAATAATCCAAAACCAATCTGATTATATTCCTTTTTCATTGCATAATTACATTGGTAAATGGTCATACGTTCTTTTGAGGAAGGCTAGGAAGAAATATTATTTAATATACTTGTGACGTTTCAAACAATGGACTTAGCTTTGTAATTTATTTTTAAACAATGTTAAGGCTCTAAACTTATTTGGGTCTGACAATTGAGCAGGTAAAAAAATTGATCATTTTGCAGTTCAATTTAGGCCTCTGTTTGTTAGACTTAAAATTTACTTTTTTCTCTCTTTTTTGAGAGAAGTACTTGTAGAAATCATGAAGGACCTTAGAAGCTCTCTGATTTGTTTTGGTACCAAAGACCCCATGATAATTTGGAGATAAACAAAGACCTAGGAGGACCAAAATACTCACATTATTCTTTCTTGCTTGCTTTTCATTATCAGCATGTCATTGTATCTGGTATTGGAACACTGATATATATCTGCTTCATCTATGAAACCGAAAGCCCACTTGAATTGCAACATCTCCCACCTTCATCCCAGATGAAAGAGAACAGCTGCCATGCCTCTTTTCAAAGATGCTGGTGCTTTCTGGGTGCCTCAGATAGCGGAATCCTTTGAGATGTTCTGAGTACTGCATTAGAGGGTAAATAAATGGATATAATAAGTTCTCTCTAATATTCCAGTATCCCTAAGTCACTGCATGCCTTCCTCTGCATTCTTCTATAAGAAGGTTTTGTTATCTAATACTCATTCAAGACAAACCTCTTCTAAGATGTATCAGTCAACTAACAAAGCAAACAGATCCACTCCCCACTGCTCTTTCTAGGACACTGAATCCAGAATCTTTGGACAGAAGTCACACTTGCCAGCCCCCACAATTGTGTGAGCCAGCTATTTAACAGAATCACATATACACATACATATTTGTATCTATCTATCTATCATCAGTCTATTTAATATTATCATATGAATGTCACAGAGGATAAAAATGTTCTTTTTCACTGTCAACTCCAACATACTAATTGTAGCTGCCGTCTCACAGTGCTCACTTCAGGTATCTTTCATTGTGTTTTTCTATTGAAAACATGCCAGATTACATGCAAAATAAATCTAGCTGTAAAGGAATCCAGAAAATGTGCCAGGAACGGTGGTGCATACCTGTTATCCCAGTGGCTCAGGAGGCTGAGGCAGGAGGATTGAAAGTTCAAAGCCAGCCTCAGCAAAAGACCCTGTCTTTAAATAAAATACAAAATAGGGCTGGGGGTGTGCTCAGTGGTTGAGTGCCCCTGAACTCAATCCCTAGTACCTGCTCCAAAAAAAGGAATCCAGAAAATATACTTTTCATTTGTTTGTCTTCAGTAGAATAAATGAACATAGAGCAGGGGACTGGAAATAGTATTTGGTGAGTCAAAATACCACAAGCATATGTGATTATTTATTTACATGTTAGCCTTCCGGTAATCCTTAATCTTCAAACATTCAATGTAACTTCATACCAGCCACCATATGTTTTTAAACATAAATAACATACGTAATAATGCTCTTGATTTAACATTTATGAAGAATTTAAAATTTTATTTAGTTGTTACTTGTTTCCTTAATGTTATTAAATGCTTCTGTAGGAAAAGGAAATGAGTATAAGAATTAGAATCTCCATTTTGAGGGCACTGAGGCCCTGAAGATAAATAATTTAACCTAAGTCATTGTGACCTAAGGAAACAATATAGCCTGGTTTAGAACACCATTCTTGTGATTTCTTGATTAATGCCCTCTGCTCTCCACCATCATGAGTAAACATTATAATCCAGCAGGAAATACTCACCTAAGTACAGTCCCACTTGTCACACGTAAATAAACCAAAGCAAGGGGAAGAAATGTGGAATTGAAACAGAGGAGATTGCAAATAAAGCTCTCTGGCCAAACCTCGAACTTCATTGTTTTACAAAGGCATGAAATGTGTAGAGCATATTCTTTCCCTTGAATGTTTAATTTGTTATCCGTTTATATGTAGAAATCAGAAAGCATTCCAAAACCCTAGCAGCAGACTGTGCTCTTTCACTGAATTCAAATAGTCCACTTTTATTGAACATTTTACTAAGCTTAGATAAATCAGAGAGATTATCCCAAAGCATTCGGCTCATTGTAAAAAACACCAGAGAGACCTTTAAAAGGATTGTAAAGACTCTCAATCAAACCAGTTCTCACAGAAAATGTGTAAAAGGACATAGGACACAGTTAAGAAGCTGAAAGCAGGATCCATTTCCACAGCTACCATTTAAATCCAGGCCTTTGTTATCTCCATCTAGAATTCTTAACAGCCCTCTAAATGTATTTTCTAGCCTTTCCTTTTGAATTCTACCTGAAAACACTGTTTCCAGATTTGTTTTGAAGAAATTATCATCCCATCCTGTTCCTAACTCGAAGTTAAGAGGGACTAAAAGCCAAGAAACCTTGGCTTGAGTTCAGGTCTTACCACCTAAAATCTGGTGTTGGCAAAATCAAGAAAAGCCTGCTTGTTCTGAGTTATTCTCTCTCTCTCTCTCCCCCTCTCTCTGTCTATTCTGTGTATGTCTATTGTTCTCTTGCTCTCTCTTAATAAAACTGTTGAATAATCACTTCCATGATTTATGGTCCTTACAACAATCACATGAAAAGATTAATTTGAAAAACACTGAGCAATTTTAATTATAAAATAGAAAACAGTTAAATATTTTAAGTCTATCAGCCCACAATCCCAACCCCAAATCAACAGCCTATAAAATTATAATTGCGAAAATACCTATGTGCCAGGCGAGGTTGCACACACCTGTAATCCCAGTGGCTAGGAGGCTGAGACAGGAGGATTGCGGGTTCAAAGCCAACCTCAGCAAGGGGAATGCACTAAGCAACCCAGTGAGACCCTGTCTCTAAACAAAATACAAAATAGGGCTGGGGATGTGGCTCAGTGGCCAAGTGCCCCTGAGTTCAATACCTGGTTCAAAAATAAAAATAAAAATAAACAAAAAATACCCATGTTCTGGCATCTTTTTCTTTTGTCTAGGTGCAGCCTGCAAAAATACCATTAATTTTGTGAAGTTTCAGGTAAAACATAATCTATTAATTCACAAATTCCTTAGATTGTTTATCTAGTAGTTTTGCAATGCCAAAGAAGTCCTATCTGTAGGGTGCCTCATCATAATTTAGTATCCTGATATTCCTTGCTTTTTTCTTCTCCTCCAAAAAGAAACACATGTATGTATGTGAACGCACACACAAACACACACACAATCAATACGTTCACTGTGCTAATCATAGATACTTTATTGAGCACATAATAAAACCATAAAACCATTAAATGATTTTAAGGACATCATTAACAACTATTTTCAAATGTCATATTTAAACAGAGGCTGTTAGATAACATTGATATTTAGGACTTCAAAGAGTAGAAATCATTGCACCGTTTTAAAATGCTAAAAATCAGCGTAGTATTCTTCAGTGAAGTGAGGTAACTTTGAATGGCATATTGCCTGCAGCTTTCCTCTCTTGTTATTCTTCTTTGAAGAATCTCAGCCACTCAACATATTCTACAATTAGGAATACCTCTTAAGATACACATGAGGTAGTTATCTACTGTTATAGAAATTAAACACAAAAGTATACTTACTCATTCTACAGCACATGTAAGTCAAACCCAGGTTTAAAAAAAATGTGGAGCTAAATTAGCATCCCTAGAGTAGAGATTATTTCATTATTCATTGTAGAATAATGAAAATACAGTCACTGAAAATAAGTGATTTGCTTCAGTAATGTATCCTTACTTTCATAATATGCTATTTCCAACTTTTATCCTTTTTCTTAAATAATATTCTGTTTGAAGATGTAAACCAAATTTTTATGAAATAAATAAAAGACTAAAAAATATGTGAATATATATCAATATAAATAAATGTATTCAGTTATGCTTAAATTGTGATGCTAATATAATAAACACATAGCCCACCAAAATACAGGTTCACTTATTGAACTTTCTACTTAGTTCCTGAGAGTCTATCTTTTATGTATGTCCTTGGTGGCTTTGTCCTTCATATCAGACATAACCATAATCCAAAAATTTGTATTAAGTATATCTTAGTTTGCACTTATAATTTGACAACTAAGGTATGTATCTCTTCTTTTTATATTTTGAGCTTTATAGTTACATATAGGAGGTGGGTTCATTTTGACAAAATCATACATCCATGGAATTTGACTGACCCCCGTTTCCATCCTGGTTCCCTCCTCATTTCCCTCCCCTCTTTCTTCCCCTTATTCTTCTTCATCCACTATACTGATCTTCCTTTTGCTCCTTTATGTACTTATTTTTGATTGTTGCTTTCTACATATGCAGAAAGTTGAAATTCCCTGTGGTTTATTTCTATATGCACATAACATGATTTTGTTCAATTCATTCCACATTCCCTCCCTTTTACCATCCCTCTTCCCTCCCTCTCAATTGCCTTTTCTACTCCAGTGAGCTTCTCCATAACTTTATGATTTCTGCTCCCCATACTTCTTCCCCTTAATTTGCTCTAGCTTCTGTACATGAGAGAAAATATCTGACCCTTGATTTTCTGAATCTGACTTATATCACTTAGCATAATGTTCTCCATTTCTATCCATGTAACTGACAAATACCATAATTTTGTTCTTCTTTATAACTGAATAAAGTTCACTGTGTGTGTGTGTAGGTATAGATCACATTTTCCTAATCCATTAACCTTTTGATGGGCACCTGGGCTGATTCAATAATGTGACTATTGTGAATTGTGCTGCTCTAAACATTAAAGTGGCTGTATTGCTTTGGCATGCTGATATTAGTTCTTTTGGATAAATACCAACCAATGGGATAGCTAAGTCATGTGTTGGCTCCAATACTAATTTTTTGAGGAATCTCCAAACAGCTTTTCTGAATGGTTATAATAATCTGCTGTCCCACCAACAATATATCAATATACCTTTTTACCCACATCCTCACCAACATTTATTATTATTCATATTCTTGAAAATTGCCATTTAGAGTCAAGTGAAATGAAATCTTAGAGTAGGCTGGGTGTGGTGGTGCATGACTGTAATTCCAGTATCTTGGGAGGCTGAGGTAGGAAGATCATGAGCCAGCCTCAGCAATTTAGCACCGTCCCTAAGCAATTCAACAAGGCCCTAAGCAACTCAGCAAGAGCCTGAATTCAAATGAAATACAAAAAATGACTGAGGATGTGACTCAGTGATTAAGTGTCCCTGGGTTCAATCTGTGAATCCGTGGTGCAAAAACAAAAAGAAAGAAAGAAACCTTAGTGAATGTTTGGCTTGTATTTCCAATTGCTGGAGATGTTGGACATTTTTCATATATTTGTTGGCTATTTGTGTTTTTTCTTTTGAGAAATATCTGTTTAGTTTTTTGCCAATTAATTCATTGGGTTATTTGGGTTTTTTTGGTGTTAGTTTTTGCATTCTTTATGTATTCAGGATATTAATCCCCTGTCAGAGAAGAATATAGCTAAGATTTTCTCCCATTCTGTAAGCATTGTGTGAACACTTTTAACAGTTTCTTCTACTGTGCAGAAACTTTTTAATCTGGTGACATCCCACTTACTGATTTTTGAGCTTTTGGGGTCTTATTAAAAAAGTCAGTGTTTGCATCAATATGATGGAGTATTGATATTGCTTTATTCCAGCAGTGGCAATGTATCTGGTTTAATTTCTAGTTGTTTGATCCATTTTGGGTTGAGTTTTGTGCAGGGTGAGAGCTAAGTATTGATTCATTCTTCTATGTATGACTGACTATCCATTTTTCCCAGCACCGTTTCTTACAAAGACTATCTTTTCACCAATGTACATGTTTGGCACATTTGTCAAGTTTAAGGTGGTTGGAAGTATGTGGCTTGTCTCTGTGTCTTCTACTCTGTTCCATTGGTTTGAATGTCTATTTTGATGTCAATGCCAATACCATATGTCTGTTTTTGTTGTGTTTTGCCACTATAACTCTGTAATGTAATTTGAGATCAGGTTTGTGATGCCTGTAGCATTGCCCTTCTTGCTCAGGAATGTTTTAGCTATTCTGGGTCTCTAATTCTTCCAAATTAATTTTAGAATTTTTTTTTCTGTTCTGTGAAGAATGTCATTGGTATTTTGATGGGGATTGCATTTTATCAGTATGTTGCTTTTAGTAGTGTGGACATTTTCACAATATTAATTCTGCCTATCTAAGAATGTGGGAGGTCTTTCATTTTCTAAGGTCTTCTTCCATTTCATTCTTCAGCATCTTCAGGGAAACTGATCTTCCCTGAAGTTTTTCTTTCCTTGATGTATCTTTGTCTGGTTTTGGTATGATTCTACTAGCTTCACAGCATATATTTGGGAGTGTAACCTCCTTTTCAATTTCATGGAATAATTTGAGAAAGACCACTGTAGTTCTTCTTTAATGCTCTGGGATAACTCCACTGCAAAAATCATCTGGTCCTGGGATTTTCTTTCCTGGAAGGCTAATCACTGCTTCAATTTCATTACCTAATATCAGTCTTCAGGATTTCTAAATCTTCCTGGTTAAATTTGGGCAGATCATATGCATCTAAAAATTTGACACTGTGTTCTAGATTTTCTGGTTTATTAAAGCATAAATTTTCAAAATAGTTTCTAATGATCACCTGTATTTCAGAAGTGTCTGTAGTGATACATCCTTTTGCATCTTTAATTTTGTTCATTTGGTTTTACCTCTCTTTTTGTAAATCTGGCTAAGGGTTTATCAATCTTAGTTATATTATAAATGAACCAAATCCTTGTTGCACTGGTCCTGTGTATTATTTATTTATTCTCAATTTTATTTATTTTGTTTGTAATATTATTATTTCTTGCCTTTCATTGATTTTTTTAATAGTTTGTTCTTCCTTTTCTAAGGCATTGATGAGAAGCAAAAGCTTATTTATTTGAGATCTATTTTTTTTTAATTTAGGCATTCAATACTATACATTGTTCTCTTAGAACTGCTTTCATACTATCCCAGAAATTTTGATATGTTCTATCTCTGTTCTCATTTTTTTCTAAAAGTTTCTTGATCTCTATTGTGATCCACTCTTCATTTAGAGTATTGTTAAATCTCCACGTGTTTTTGTGGTTTTCTATTATTTTTCTTAGTGCTAATTTCATTCCGTTATGAGCTGACGGGATGCATAGGTGCACAGGATATTATACATATATACATATATATAATATATATAATATTATTCATATATATATAATATGTACAACATGATCTCTTTACATTGAGACATAGAACATGGTCTCTTTTGGAGTAAATTCCATGAGCAGCTTACAAAGTAAATTCAGCTCTTTTGGGGTGAAATATTTTGTAGATGTTTATTAGGTCCATCTGATTCATACTATTATTAATGTAGGAAATATCTTTATTGATTTTGTGTTTGGATAACATGTCTATTGGTTATAAGGGTGTGTGGAAATCATCTAGTATGTATTAGAGCCCATCTGGGATTTGACGTCAAGAGGGTTTTTGTTTGTTTGTTTGTTTGTTTGTTTGTTTTTAAATGTAATTAAGTGCACTGACACTTGGGACATAGATATTTACTGCTGTTCTCTTTTTTTATTTTTTCCTTTACCATTAGGCAGTGGTGTTGTCACTTTTGATTAATAATTTTGCTTAAAATCTGCTTTGTCAGATATGAGAATAGCTACTCCAGCTTGTTTTCAAATTTCATTTGCATGGAATAATTTTTTCCATCCTGTTACTTTCATACTATGGGCATCTTTGCCTGAGATGAGTCTCCTGCAAACAGGATATAGTTGGATTATTAATTTTGATCCTTTCTATGGATCTATATCTTTTAATTGTGGAGGTCAGATCATTTACATTCAGAATTAAAGTTCTTTTGTCTGCTATATTTAATTCTGTATTTATTTTCACAGTTGGTTGTATCTTTAGTGATTTTCATCTATTTGAGAGCTTGAAAGATCTTATATCCCATTGATTTTGAAAGAGAGCTTTGCTGGATTCAACAATCTTGACTGGCAATTGTTTTCTTTGAGAGCTTGGAATATCTCATTCCAAGCTCTCCTTGATTTTAGGGTCTGAATGGAAAAATCAGAAGTAGAACTTCTTGGTTGCTTCTACATGTGAATTAATATTTCTCTTTTGCAACTTTTCATATTTTTCCTTCTTTTTTATGTTAAACATTTTGATCGTGATGTGTCTTAGAGAAGTTCTGTTCTGATCTTCTATATTTGGAGTCCTGTATGTTTCCTATATGTGGATGTCTATCAGTTCTATCTCTGTGGGTATTTTTTCTGCTACTGTCTAACTAAAGAGGTTTTTAATGTCTTTTGCCCATATCTCCTTGTTCTTTTCTATCTCAATGACTCTCCAGTTTGTTCTCTTGATGCTGCTTCAGAGTTATTTCATATTCTGATCACCTCCATTTATTTTTTCCTTATTGTATACTAGGTATTCAAGGCTGTGGACCCTGTCTTCAATACCTGAAGTTCCATCTTTGAGGCCTGAAGTTCTGTTCTCTACATGATCTACTGTTGGTGATGCTTACATGTGAATTTTTTAATTTAAATATTTGTGTCTTTCATTGTACAGAGTTCTGATTGTTTTATTTTCAATATCTTTTTCTTTATTGAAATGATTTTTCGCATTCTGTGTTTGCTCTCTTAATTTGCTCTTAAGATCTTCTTTTACTTCATTGAACACTTTAATAATCAGGTTTTTTTGTAGTGTTTTTCTGAAATTTAATCTACTTCCATATCTGTGAGATCCTTTGTTTGGGATTGTGAATTTGGGAGAGACATTTGTTTGCCTGTTTCCTCATGTTTTCAGAGCTCTTGTAATTGTGCATCAATTGATGCTGTCTATGGATCCTTTTATGTGTGGTTATCATTTTTGTCTAGAACATCTCTCTATTTTTGATGCTTGAGTAAATATCCAGAAGTGGGACCTGACATCCTGATCTGTTATTCCTCCTTTGGGCCTGGTGGTTGGTTTAGGGTTTTGTATCCCCAGTTCTAGGTGTAGAAGTAATATTGAGGCTCAGGTGAGTCTAGATAGTGTTTGGGGGGAGAACTGCTGTTACTTGGAGGAGTTGTGAGTCTTGCTCAGCAGCAGGATCTCTATTCTGTGAGCCTGAAGTGTCCTAATCACTTTCCAACCCCCAAGTAGAAGAGGTTGAGAAGCCAAGAATATTAGTAATGTTAGCAACAGATATACAGCCTTAAGGAAAATGTCCACTGTCTGCTTTGACATCTATAACACTAATTGTACCTACATTGTATTGGTAGGTCAGCATTTTACATGGTTTTCAACAATAAAAAAATTAAAAATTTTAAAAAAACTAGATCGGGTACTAAACATCAGGTATCTACTATGTCATCCACTAAATACATTAATAATCACAACAACATGAATGGGGTAGGAAATACATAAACTATATAATTTTAGTAGATACTGGTATTACAGTTTCTTAAGTGAAGAGTGTACGTAGTCAAGAGAAAGTAAACTTTTAAAAAAAAAATTGAACAGAGGACATGATGGAAACAGGGAGCAGATGTCACTGTAAAGGAATAATCAAACAACTTAACTAAAAGTAAGTTAAAAAGAAAGAGAGGAAGAGAGGACAGGGAGATTTAGATTTTGGTGGGGGAAGAATCAAAGAGGAGGCAATAAGACGGACAAAAATCAAGATATAAACAAACAAGCAAATGTAAGATCAAACTAACTCAAATCCATGTCTAATTATACCCCACCTATGTCATACCAGGGCTAAATAATGAACAAGTATAGAAGAAAGCAATTAAAATGGTAGTACATTTATATTAATATACATATATAAATATATACATTTAATCTGCAGTGACAAAACACACATGCACACACATACACACACATACAAAGTTGCGGAACGAAGAAAAGTAAAAAGTAATAAAATATAATGAAATGATCTTCAAAAAATTTTTAAAGTTGAATTTTTAAAAAAGTTAAAAAGTTAATTTTTTTTAAAGTTTAAAAAATGAAGGGACTACAGAAGCGAGGGAACTATATAAGAAAAAATAAAAAGAAATAAAAATCTTAATGGTAAATAAAGGGCTTGTTTCTGCTAAAGTGATGAAAACTGTTGGCAGGGAAGGATTTACATTCTTTGTGTTTACTTTTGCCCTGTAACCCATGTAACCCAGGACTAGTGGTTGTTCAATCCATTGTTTTTGTGTTCCTCACCTATCTGCCAGTCATTGTGGCTAGTGGCCAAGGCTGGTTGTAGCAGGTTCCCATCTCCCAGTATTGGGTGGGATAGACTGGAAAGTGTTGACAAATTGTGTACTTTTGTAGTAGAATTGGTGTGTTACATCAACTACCTTGGAAGTTCCAAAAGTTGGGATTTAGTCTTGGCTGAGCTTTGGAACTGTGTTGGTGGGAATGAGATTTGATCCATGCCCCTTGTTGCTGGGAAAATGCAGGTGTCTGCTGGATATCTGGATCTCAGGGGCTGCCCATAAAATCCACTTTTAGGGTCTAAAGTCTAAAACCTCCACAGGTTTCCTGTCACCACTTTTGGTATAAATTTCCTAGTAACAACCCAGGAGTACAGACTCTGTATGGCCATTATTATCATCTTCCCAATAGCTTTTATGGGGCACCATAAAAGAAGCAAAGGAACTCTCTTTCTTTGATATCCCGTATGCCCTAGGGACAATTTTCTTTGTGCCTATTTTAGTCACTCTGTTCCAGGCACATGCTGGGGATCGTAATAGGGGACTGCTGAGTCAGCTGGCACCTTCCTTTATGAGTTGCTGATCTCCTGTCTCTGCTCACTGCCATTTCCTTCCTTCCTTACCTGCCCAAGGAGCAATATTCCCACTCTGTAAGTCTGGTGCTAAGGAGCTACTTGGAAGTGCATCCTTCCTCTGATCTGTCATTCTCTCTCCCTAAAGTGTGTATCTCTTAAAAAGATATTGCTTGTGAAATACATTTTAAAATTTGTGTTTATTTAGACTTATGCTATCCTATCCTGTGATGTACTTTCATAAAACATTTAAATATGTCAATAAATCTGTTTGTCAGATGACTCAATATAAACAAATACAGCTGTAATATATTTTCCACTGCTACATAGCATTTCTTTATATGATCATACTATAAAGATCTAGTGAGCTATGGATAGATATTTAAGACATTTTAGTTTTGACCTTTACGAATTTACTAAAATGAGTATTATTATAAGGGTATCCTACAAATATGCCAAATTTTCTCTGGGGTAAATATTCAGATGTAGAATTGCTGGGTCATACAACATGTGCATGTTCAGTTTCACCAGGGACTGATAATTGTGTAGATCCTGCTTTGTATCATATCCTCAGGATCTTGTATATTCAGTTCAGCTCAAATTTACTGAGCTATGGCAGAACCCTTTTGGGAAGAAAAAGATTTTGACACCTACTAACACTGTGCTTGCAAGTTCATTTTCTTTGGCCTGTTGATTTTATTATATTTTAGCCATACATTTTAAAGCATATCAATTTATCCCAGTATATTACATGGTTCACTTGGAGTTTTTTTTTTCACTAATTTTTTTTAGTTTATGCTATCTTGTTAAAAACAAAGATATGATTATTTTTTAATCCTCTTCAACTCTTTTTATCATTATTTTTCTATTTTGAAATATTTTACTATTTTTAGTCTATTCCTGGTTTATGATCTTTTTAAAATATCACCCCTTTTCTACAAGATTTCATCATTTATTCTCACTTTTTTATTATGTCAAGTGGCTTACATTAATGTGATTTAGGTAAATTGTAGGTTTTCTAAAAATCTTTATTACAAGGAGGAACTCTCATGTAGTATGTCATAATAATTAAAAGTGGCAGAAGAACAGTCATTAATAAGTGAGCAAGGGCTGGGATGGAGTGCTTGTATTCCCTGTGGGAGGCCCTGCCTTCGATCCCCTTCAGTCCTCAGTATTGCCAAAAAGAAAGTTTCACAAAAACAAGTCAGCAGTGTATCAATCAGAATTCAAACTGGTGATGGAAATCACACCATGATCTAAACAAAGGAAGGTTAATACAAAGAATTATCAACTACCACACAGCACTTGAACAGTGAAGGGTAAGATAATGAGGAATATGGAGACCCTAAAGGACAGATGAATCATAGATATAAGGATTAGCTGCTATTTCCAGGGCTGTGATGGAGCACCCAAGGAGGAGTTCCGACACCTGTAACTGTGCTCCAAACCCTGTTGGAGAGAATACAACTATGCTACCTGAATGGGAAAGAAGCGGTTGGGGTACCACCCTGAGTACCATACTGGAATCACCTCTGGACCTTACCTTCTTTCTGTTGTCCCAGGAAAAGCTGTTCTTAAGAAAATTTCTTGCTAGGTATATTCTATAAGCACACCAAAGCAGCTATGGGGGAAGCTGCTTGCCTGGCTGCTGTTGTCCACTGTGCACTGAGTTTTGCCATCACCCACCCAGACTCCTGATCTACTGGCAATGTGAGATGACAAGTGCATACTGAACTGAGCAGCTCAAGTTGTGGTCGGTTATTATGCAACAATATATTTTATGCAGATGTATAGTGACCATTTTTACTGACATTATTCCTGAGGCCTTTGCTAATTTTGAATAGTGGGTAAGAATCCATGTTTTGCCAAAGCAAAGGGGTACTACTAAAGTAACACAATTGAAAAAAAATGAGGCTTCAAATGTGACCACGTTTCCTCACAAAGCTTTTGCTGAATTGTGACAATGAGCAAGGTAGAAGCTAAAACCTAAACCCATGACCCTCTAAAACACTGAGACTAATTTATGCCAATCTTCTTGTATTAAGAAATAAACAAAATAATAGTAAGGAGGAGAGGCTTAGTAATTACAATATGCTTTAACTTAAACATTCAAGAGAATTGTAATCTCTTGATTATAATAGAAACTGGGATGACAAGATATAGATTGAGTATCCCCAAAACAGCAACTCAGTTATTAATACAGCTTAAGAGCTAAATGGGTTCAGATGATGGGGCTCCCCCTCCTAAATGACTGTAAAACTAAAATATGAAATCCATGTTGTAATATAATCTCTCATGAAAAAATAATATATGTATACATACATACTATACATCTATATGTAGATAATATATGCATATGTTTTATATGCAAGTTATTAACTTCATATAAAATTCATGTCAAAAGGAAATAAAATACCCCTCAAAACAACCATCTTCAAATGATCTAGCTATAGCGGGCAAAAATTTAACTATGATTAATATGTTAAATAGGATGCAGAAACAATAATTAAATCAGAGGAAAATACCAAGATTTTATAACAAAATTGGAATCTGTAAAATAAAAGTTATAGAACTAGAAATATGTAAAGGTAACAACAAATGGGTTATTTTAATGACAAATTTAGAAATAGGAAAAAAAAGTTTAGTGAACAGAGAAAGGTCAAAAGGAATTATTCCAATTGAAACAGAGGAACAAAGGGAAATGTAGAGAAACATAGGTGAGACAAGTAAGCAAAACGATTTGCAATTGACTTCCTGGAGAAGGAACAAAATTGGACAGAAGAAATATTAAAGAGATAAAGAATTTTAAAAATTATAATAAAGTATCAAGACAGAACCAAGAGCACCGATGAACATGTAAGATGCAAAGTAATGAAATTGAATTAAATATTATACTTTGTTACATAATAGTCAAAACGCTGAAGAGAAAGAAAACTTAAAAAGCAACCAGAGGAAAAATACACCTTCTAAAGAGTGACAATTTGACTGGTAGGTGACATGAAAATATAACTTACTGTAGTGCCAGGCCACAATAAATGGAATTTTGAAAGTTCTGGAAGTAATCCTATAGAGTGCAAACATGTCTCCAAAATATGAAAACAAATTAAGGATATTTTTAAATAAATAAAAAATGAGAGAAACTTTTACCAGCAGACCTGTATTTTAAAAAATGCTAAAGGCAAGTACTTTCAGAAGGAAAATAACCCAAGGAGAAAAGATAGAAATGTAGGAAGACATTAAATTAATGTTACAAAAAATGTGTACTTCCTATAGATTTTTAAATGAATATATAACTAAATTCATGAATCCAACAAGAGGTGATAAAGGTAACTGGAATTGGTGAAATTAGTTGTGTTAGATTATAACACATGGAGTATATATGTTATGTTAAAGTAAAAATATTTACCATAAAATAATTCAATAGAAGGAAGAATTGTAAAAGGTCTTGTACTAATAAAAAAGAGAGAAATTAAATAATAAAATTAATAACAAATACAACTAATCCAAAAGAAAGCAAGAAAAATAGGGGGAAAAGAATAAGAAACTTCTAGTTAAAATAAGAGGCAAATAATAAGATTTTAGATACAAATTCAATACTATCAAATCAAATGCAAATGATGTAAATATGCATCTAACAAGGACTTTTAAGGACATACAGACTACGAATGAAGCGACCATCACTTTTACAACCACATCGAAAGCTCGTTTGACAGTACTTATTGAAGTGATATCATTTGATCCAGCAACTTTGGAACTAAATAAACAACATACAAACATCATTGCTTATGTTAACCATAGACAAGTGCAAAGTGTTGATATAAGTAAGACAATCTGTGTTATTTGACTTGTGAAATTTACTTATAGATGTCACTGTAAGATGTTCAAGGTGGTCATCAAAATCCTAAAAGTGATTTTTTTAGTGTTAATTTACAAGTGATTTGCTGTATTAATTATACAGTCTTCACTCTATTATTTAAATATTTGCAATGAATATACTTTTATAATTTGAAAAAATTCCTATATATTGTCCCTGCAAACATACCTTCATCTTCCAGCATTAGATTAATGTCATGACCATGTAGAAAAATTATACAAATCTCTTTTTCTCCTTTCATAACACACATTGAAATTCCTCATAATTCAATCCTGTTCCTCAAAGAATCAAATAAAACTGATCGGCACCTAACCAACTATGATATACTTGCATTTGTAAAGATGCACAAATTCTAAGGTACAGAATATTTTAATTACAGCTGACTTAGTGACAGAATTTGTGTAAAAGCTTTGCATATATTTTTCTTTCTTAGTGTAAACATAAGTGCTGAACAACAGGATAAAAATAGTTCTGTTATAAATGGGAATGAGGTAACATAGCAAACCCTATGGTCTAAACCTTGCAAGTATTCCCAAGGATTTCCTCTCTATAATCCTTTACTGATAGGTTTATATATAAGTTTATTAGGTTTATCAATCTTCTTTAACACACTTACATGCCATAAAACATCTGGTAAGGAAAAACAGAACACAGTATTTGCCTTAATGCTAGTGTAGTCAGGATATATATTTCTTATTATATTAGTAACAGGCACAATTCTACAAAACAATGAGTAAAAATGTTTCCTCTTAAAAGCAAAGTACTCCCTTCTTGGAAATAAATTACCCTGCTAGGGCCATCATGGGGCTCCTGAGAATAGGCCATTCACTTCAAATGAACGAACCCTCAACTAAATAGCAAATGTTTCGGTGGGAAAATTTTAAACTACCACAACTTTCTGCCTCAGTTTCCTTATCTAAAAGGGGTAATGTAAATCTCTTATTTTTAAAAAGTGGAGCTAATACTAATGTATTCACTGAAAGGTTATGAATGTATTGAAACACAGAAATTTCTTTATGTGGTAAATCCTATACAGATGCAAAATAGTGAAAGCCCCAGGATTAAATTTATCCCTCATCTGTTTTTATTTAATGTAACTTCTCGACCGGGTCTAAAATATACCTAACCACTAAATAAAAATACTGCATTGTGCCACCATCTCAGCAACACCATCAGATGAGTCTCTGGAGTTGAATATGATGGGGGTTTTCCCTACTATAAAAAGACCATCACCCTTGGGGTCTTCTGAGTTGGAGAGAGTGATTAATGTCTTTTTCAATTGTGCAATACTTAAAAATTGAGCATTTTATATCCACCTGGATGCTTCAGTTATTCACTGTTGAGTTAGCTACTTTGAACTGGAGCTACAACCATTTACTTGTATTTTTCCAGTCAGGTAAAAAATGTGTGTGCCTATCTACTATGGAGTATTTGAAAAAATACAGTTCATACTTGAATGTTTTGTGATTCTTTGAAAACTATTTTATGTTAAAAATTTTATTTTGAATTCTGGCTTGAATTCAGAGAGCTTTAAGAAGTGAAGTCCTGATTACTGAGGAATAAGTGACTTGTAAGTAGGGACAGGTCTCCCTTTGCAGCCCTGGCCTACACTCAATTCTACCTCATGTCTCCCTTTTCCTTGGCTTCCTTGGGAATGATGTGCACTCACTCCTGATCATACTGCAATGTGAAGTTTACTATGTTCTGTTTCCCCACCACTTGGTACCAGTAATTGTATCCTCATAGGATAGCTTTCCTTCCTGTGTCACTGTGAAGACAACACTGGCCTTCAAATTGCTTTAAGTTTCTAGACAAATTTATTTAGCAGAAAATTATCTTCATAAGTTCTTCCTCAGCGCCTGCCTTCCCCTCGCCCTCCTTCTCTCTTTCAGCTGGCCTGCATGCTCTTTCTCTCCTCATTCTTCTCCTCTTCCTTCCCTCCCTAGTACTGCACCAAGCCAACACAGTCATACCCGGATGCATCCTCCAGGGTGGAAAGGGAAGAGAGGGGAAGACTACCAGTGACAGAGGGCTTCATATGTGTCATCTGATAGATTCATAGGCTGTGGCAGATAGACCCAGAGTAGCATGAAGCCGAGTTGAGTCCCAGCGTGCCTGAATCTGAGGCTCACATGTAGAATTTATGTAAATTGGTCTGAGTTCTGTTATTAACTATATGATCTCAGATCAATTTCCAAAAAAAAAAAAACCCTCTAAATGTGAGCCTCAGGTTCTTAATGAAGTAGAGATAATATGCTCTGCCTTGAATAACTGCTTTTTTTCTGACATTTCTTCTGTCCACCTTTTCAACCTTGATGCACCTCAGACAAAACCTTTGTATCATATTCCTACCTACGGAAGGCTACTATCCACCCATGTGCTTCAATTTCACCTTTATGCCAGTAATTACAGAATCTGTAGCTATGTCCCAAACCAATTCTCAGCTTATTCCATATGTCCTGAGATTCTCAACTGGACCTCATCCTTATAATTTTAAAACCAAGTTACTGAGCTGCCATGTAATTTGAAAGTTATTCCCTTCCACTACCTTTGGCTTCCTTGAAGGAGAAACTTATCATATCACCTAATTCAAAATTTCTAGTTATCTTTGACATCAACAATGTTTTTCTTTTTTTTTCTTTTAAATGTTTCTCAAAATCTACCCAGGCGTATTTGTCTTGTTCTCATAATCTGAATCCAATAATCATCTCCCTTGACTCCCTAGGCGCATACTAGATATTTAACTCCTTTTTCTTTAAAACATATTTAGATACTCCACACAATAGGCAAAAAAAAAAATTAAATTGTAAATTGGACATTATACACTATTTTGTTTTCTAGACCTTACTCTAAGAATTGTACAGGTGTTACCTCATTTACATGAGATTGTTGTTCTCATCATCACCACCATCATTTTACAACTAAGAAGACAGGAAACAAAAAAAGGAAAGAAAAGAAAGAGGCTAAGAACACCTAACTCCAGTGTTTACATTTCTCACAGGACACTGAACTGCTTTCCAGTAGCTTTTGTTCACTTTTGAAAAAAGACAAACATTTTAGGAACATGTAAGCATCTAGAATGTTCCCATTATGCTTCAGCTTCTGCTATGTTCAGTGGTATGTGAGGGCTGGCTTGTACCAGAGTATAAGAATCCATAGTTGAGTATTTAGGAATAGTGAAAACCCATTGTTAAACACAAACATTTTAGAAATGATTAATTATAAACCTAAAATTCAATAAATTGTTTAAAAACAAAGGAAATAATTACACAAATAATTACACAATAATTTAATAATGATGATAATTTTCATCACTATTAAAATTTGTGTTATCAGGATTATTTACATCTTTGGTGTTGGTATGGTGGAAATGCACCACAATGGTGAGCCACTACATGTCTCTTTCCAATTCTGCATTCACTAGTTCCATGTTGGTAACATGAAACTGCTCATAGCTGGAGTATGAACTCCATGAAAATCTGAACATGCTACAAATCAGGGTTGATTTCTCATTTCCCTACTCTAATACTAAGAAAGTGATGGAATAAACTTAATAATGTCTATTGACATTATATTCTTACTGACACAACAAATTTAAGGAAATATATATTCCATCTTCAAAATATATCATTTAATTCAATTAAACATCTCTCACAGGACTGATGAAAATGTGAAGCTCTTTTATCACTTTCTTATCATCACTTTCACTTTCACATTACTTTTTGATATAAATTAAAATCTCACCTAACATCCAAGTTGGCATTGTATACTTTCATGAGTTCCCCACAGATGTACTAGATTGTGAAAAATTAACTATGCTGTGAGAATCAATTAAGTAAAATTGATTTTTAATATTTAACTTTTGTAGCATACTATATATAGATAGATCCAAATTAACATATTGTTTTTAAAAATTCAATTGCATAATTTTATAAATGAATAATCACTTAATAAATTTGACAAAATTGGTAAATTCTTACTATGGCCTATTTTTAAACCCAGAAGTCAAGTACTTTGTAAACAAGGGTGAATCTTCTTTTACCATATTTTAGACATTTATTTTTTATAGGTGACAAATTTTATGCAATTTATGGATTTGATAACTATATCATACATTCTAAGGTGCTCTGTAATCTTGACATATACTTATTTGACATTGATTGCAGGCAAGAAACTAGGAAACCAAATTAAAGAGATGATTATTGAGTATAAAAAAATGTAAGACAATTACCACAGAGCCATTGAACTCAAGTAATGGCTCTGATGTTTTTTAAATAATCATATTCACTTTCTGAAAAAGTGAATAGATTGCTAAATTGTTGAAATACAATAGATATATATTTTTTTGTTTTATTAAAACACCTGACAGACTCAAATCCTATGAAAACAAATGGTGAGATATGGATTGAGTAGTAGTACCAATGGGTATAATTATGTGAGAAAGAAATGAACTCAACAGTAAAGATTTTCAATCAAATGAATTTGTGCAAGAAATGGAAGTATCGGGAGCTATCTATCACTGCATGTACATTCAACCAACTGACAAATATACAGTGGATATGGATGTGTAATTGAAGAATTAAAAATATCAGTTGAGGTAGACCTAGAATCCATTTCCCCTTATATTTTTGAGTTAGTTTTAAATGTTTGTGTAAATTGTAAAATATTAATTTTTAAGAGGAAGTCCTTAAAATTTTCTGGTGAAAATATGCTAATAGCTAAGGATACATAAGCCAATTATAGCATTTTGAGAACATTAATCAATCACTAGTTTTTTAAATGTTATACATTGCACTGGGTATCTCAAAAGTATCCCAGATGGTTAGTATATTCTCAAAAGACTAGATGGGAATCCAATCAAATAATGTTATATAAAATAGAACTTTTATCCTCTAGGATTCAACAAGGGACTTAGAAATTGTCAGTAAATGATGCTCCTGTTTTGTTTGAAGTACTTTCAATACTTTGATGTGATAATCTAGGAGTGTATTATTCTTTAACTATTTTGCTCTTGGAAATGCTCACATCAAATAAATAACTCGGAATTGCTAACCATTTGTCATAATCTGCCCGTAGTAAAAGAGGTAAGCCTGGAGGGAATTGAAAATAAGTACCAAATGATATTGTGGAAGGCTTGTCAATAGAAAAGCATTCCTATTAAATTCTAAAAGCAGAAAGTTATCCATTATAGTTACTTTCATTAAGTGAAAAATAAAAACAATGAAAATAAGTGCATGAAGCTGAAGTACATGGCACAAATATCACATCAATCATATACACACAAAAATATTAAAAGGCTAAATACTACCATGGCTGTTCAGTATCAACTAGCCAATATATTTCATAGTTCTTAAACGTCATCTCATCCTAAAGTGTAGATGACTCTAAACTTTGGTTAGCTAGAGTTCATTTAGCTTCGAGTAACAGAAAACCTGAACAATGGTGTTTACACAAATCAAAATATAGGTTTCTCCTACAATAAAATATCCATAGGAAGGCGGTTGCTTGCTTTGCTTCTGCTGCTCAATATTGCCACCAGAAATTCCTTCTACTTCTCTGCTCTGCATCCTCACTGTATTGATTTCTCATTTCTCTCCAATCTTAGAATCACATCTAAATCTAGCCTTGTGCAAGGAAATAAAAAAAAGAGAGACAGTATAAAGGAATGGACTATCTAATAATCCCAGGCCAAACAGGAATTTAGAATTTCCTTTTAGTAGTGATAGCAATAATTTTCCTAGTATCTGTGAAAGTATGATATATAGAAAATGGAAGAATAAATGAGAAATATCAATTTGATTGCAGTTGGTTTAAACTGCACAGTAGTTCCAGTAAATCACCATTCTCAGCTACAGAATCAATATGTTTTAGCTCTGGCATGGATCTCATGGGTCATGACCCAGCCCTCTTACTTTACAAATAAAGAAACTGGGATCCAGACACCTTAAATTATTTTTTCAGGATCAGGTGTGCAACAAAGTTGTGGGTAAACAGCAGACACGTATTCCTAGCAAGAACATATTTTTAGGTACCCATAGAGATCTGTACACAAACACATAAAAAGACTCTCAGTCTAATGGCTGGCTTGGAAAGCATCCAACTCATTGTAATGGTGCTGAGATCTGTGTGGGAAACATATTCAGAATTTCTTTTCATCCTCATCCAGATTCTAATATTAGATTTAAATGTTCTACATTAAATAATTGATTTCTAGTCTTTGCAGGTGGAATTAAGTACAGTAACAAAAATAATCGGGAGATATTTAGCATTTAATAGCATCATCATTATTTGCCTTTCAAATATTTTTCATTTGGGCTGATTAGGGTTTTTAAATTTTTTCTTTGGAAAGGCTGTCTACAAAGAACTAGAAAAACAGGCAACTATATTTAAATGTTACATTTTTTTCCAGGACTCTGTGTGTAATTGTGCCACCCCAAAGCAGGGAGTATTTAGAGTAACACCAACAGATGATATTTAAAAATAGACACTGAATCTATAGAAATGTGAAAGTATGTAGACTTGCTGGCATTCATGTGCCTTAGGTTGCAGTGGATGATTGGTGCAGATTGAAGAGGTTAATTCTGTGTGGAAAATGCATTAATCCCACAAAACAATCCCAGAATAAAACTACAACAGCAAAAAAACAGATAAGTGAATTTAGGAATAATAATCAGAATTTTCAGATAAGACAAGTGAATACTACACACAGATTTTCACAATGCTCCCTGTACTATGATTGACAGTTATAAAACAGGAAAGGCCAGTTCTTAAGTCGGAATGACCTGAGAATGGGTTGACAACCCTAGTTGCCCGGCATGTAAAATGGGAATGATGAAAGGTTTACTTCATTGTGTTGTTGTAAAAAGTAAATAAGATGAGGCAAAGATACCTAACCAGGGCCTGGCCTGCTGTAACACTTAGTAACTACTGAAATTACTACTGTTTACAACATCCTACCTTTGCTGTACATCAGCTACAGATCCTGGAAGGGACACTGCTATTAACTCACAGGAAAGAAGAATCCCCTTTGTTTGCATAAATATTTCTTATACTTCTTAAACAACACTGCTTTGATTCCAAAGCCCTTTTAGGGGCAGTCACACTTAAAGACATCAACAGTGTCATATTCCCATTGTTCCCATTGTCATTAACTGTCATAAAACCAACAGGTTTATGAAGAAGGAAAGAAAATGTCCTATTTTATTATTTAAAGTAATTAATCCTATTTAACTCACCTTTACAATTTGAGTATCAAATATTGCTGGCAATTGTTTATTCTCCTTTTATTCCAATGCAAAGTCTTCCCATTACCCCAGCTATGCTAAAGAACTGGCAAGAAGAGCATTCAAATTAATCATCTTTGTCATTGGAAATAGTCATTCTCCAAATATAGCTCTGTATTTCTTTTTCCACCACAATAAGTAAATGAATATCTATACCACTTAGGGTGTGTGCATATGTGAATGGGTGAGGAGAGATTGGAGAGAACCTGTCTATTATTATTATTTCTTTCATCCTAAGATGATTGGGCATTTGGTATTGTGAAATATCTAGGTACCAACTAAGATACGAAACTATCATTACCACATAGGACAAGACTTAGATGAGCAGGTGCCATTGTGTTTTCTGATAATGTTCACTTTGATAATATTTTCTCCCTCTATATTGATTTTTAGCCTTCTGCTAAAATTTAACACTCTGGTTTGTTCTATATATGTGATAGGAAATAAAACAACTTGTAAAAATTACACACTTGTAGTCCTGAATTATACTTGTTATCTTCTAATAAATCACTCTTGCCCAATGGAGGAGGCCATATCTTATTCATCTTTGGATCTGCAGAGTTTGATATAATGCTGTTGGCTCATAGTAGACTCTAAATGGGTAACTACTGTATTCAATTGAATTATACCACTTAAAGTTATCTTTAGGCAACTGTTTTTATGGATAGCCCCCTCTGGTTTTACTAATTGAATTCAGATAATTTGGAATGAGATTTCAAGTGTTGGAGATGATGAAATTTCTATTCTTAATTAGCAGTGACCTACTCTTCTCTACAAATGTTAATTATTGGGCTTTTAATGTCAAGCATGACATTGATCTGGAAGCCAAATGCACTTTCTTTGGTTTGGGTAAGAGTCTGAACCTATCTTGTTCTGTATGACATTATCATACATGAAACTTAAACATATTATTCATGATGACATATTTCATAGTCTAACATTTCTAACCTCACATCCATCTATCATAAGGGGATAGGAATATCATCCCAAGTGTTAATATACCAACTTTTCTAATTCATACATTTCCAATAATATTTTTCTACTCAGGAAAGGAGACATGGGAAAGTTTTGTTAGTTATTTATCCAACTTCTATTAATCTTATTATTCATCATCATTGTAGTAATTTTTTAGTAATAACGAGAATCAATTGTAAAAATCTGAGGATTAATTATCTCATCTAATTTATTAAACTATTAACTAATTATCATCCATTTTACTTTTCCCTTTTTCATAAAAATCCATTCTTAGTACATATTATGAAAACCAATCATACAATAAAGCACATCTAAGAACAAGATAATATAATGTGACCTTAAATTATTCATTTCAAGGAGCTAGTAGTGACCAATTTTTACATTTTATAGCTTAATTAGACTTTAGAAATAAATTGTTGTAATTCCTCCTTTTTATAAATAAGGAACCTAATGTTTTATGTGAGTTAATGATTGCCCAAATCATGGTCAATTGACGAAATGATGCAAACTTGAAAGCAGACTCTCTCACTTTGAATCTAAGCATTTTATTCACAAGTCTTGGGGCCTCTGACTAATCTTCTTAGAAAATAATTGACCAGAGAATGTGTATCATGCCATTTGCAGACATTTAGGGCTATATTAAAGATTGTTGACAGGTACTATCAATTCCTATTCAAATAATCACGTCTCTAAGTATTTTACCTATTCAAACATTTTGTGATAACATAAACTTAAAGTTTTGCTAAAAAAACTAGATATTAAGAAATATAAAGTACTCATCATTGATAAAGATGACATTAGAAAGAGGTGTAGAGAATGGAAAAGAAATAGTTTGGGACAGTAATGTTTATATTTTACACATTTACTCAATGTGTTGTATATATTATCATTTATATTTTATTTCATCATATTTACAATATAACATTGTTTACTAACAATAATAGCTATCATTTTTGAGAACCTATTAAGGGTTGTATTACTACATCATTCAAGAGGGTTACAAACAATCCTGAAAGATAGATGTGTAATTGTTCTCATATTACAAAAAGAATGCTGATATACAAAAATACTGAATTGCTAAGTGGAAGAAATAGAATTAAAATCCAGGTATGCTAAAGAGCCATATAGGGGGTATAACAATCCCCTATAAATGAATAACTCTTGCTTTTTTCTAACATATCATTGTTTCTCCTTGAATCAGTTTGGATCTTCTGGAAAGAAGATGCCAAAACAAAGATTGAAGTTCAAGAAATTTACCTTGTGTAATCTATGTGTAAGATAATGGTAGAGGGAGTAGGAGTGGGCATGAAGAGTCTTCAGGCTAGGTAGGGTTCATATCTGAAGGTTCAGGTGGGAGGAAGGAGGACACACGGGAAAGAAGAGATTCAATCATGGTGTAGGTATGAGAAAGTCTATGACCCAAAGGGAGCTCTAAAGCATAGATGGTCAGGATAGGAGTCCTGACTTGACCAAACCCTGTCATTCCACTGTAATCAGATATTGGAGTTCTAAAGGGACTGCAACTGGAGATGGTCAGCTGACTGCTGTCCTCATGGCAAATTCTCTCTTGAAGGGTACAGTGGTGTACCTGAATAACTGCCATCTCCCACACAAGTTCCTTAACAGCTTTGATCCTTCTTTTTCTTGCCTAAGATTGGGACATTATACCAAATGCAAGGTCTTACCATTTGTCATTTCACAAGTTAGTTACTAAAACCTGTACGTAATTTCCCTGGTACATATAAAGACCTCTAAAAACATTGTATCTATGAAAATAATTGCAGGACCTTAAATAATATCACTTTCAACATTTTAACTATTCTAGTTTTATACACTTATTTGCTAGATTTGAGATATAAAATAGTTTCATAGTGCACCATTACAAACATTTGGAAATACTCTTTTGTAATGTATCATTACAGCTTTGTCAGACTCAACCCTGGATTTGCTTTTGTTGCTACTGGGGATAACCCTAATCCAAATGCATCAATTGTGAAATATCCATGAACTATACCAGGTCAGTCACTAGTATTGTAGATGAAATATAAATTTCAAGGGTAATATTCCTGTTACTTTTCTACATTGACACAGTCAATTAAAAAAATTCTAAACCGAAGTTCATTGCAAAAGTATTGCTCAACTGCCATGAGAATTTAAAGATTGCTATCTAGTAGAACTCTATTTTCCAATCTTTATCTGAATAATTCAGGCAGAAAATGAAAGGCTAAAAATGCTTATTTTAGACTTGAGGAGATTATGACATAATTAAATTAAAATTCATTTGTGTATGCCAAGCTATTATGAAACATAGTGATTATATTTTCTCAAGCCTAACAATTGAGTGAAGGAAAATTAATGATTACCATAAATAATTTAGAGTACAAAATTTTCCTATACTCAGGATTTTTATGCTGTAGAATTGGTCACTTAGGTAATAAAATCTCTTTATGTGGGTACTGGATAGATCTATTGATCATGCTTTCTTTTCAAAACGTTGTTCCACATTGACCACATGTAAAATTCTGAGCTTTAGAGCATAAAACCATCAAAAGTAGTATAAAAGTTCAGACTACAAGAAGCGTCCATTCCAACTATAAAATAATATCAACATCAAAAAGTTAGATGACAACAGAATATATGAGAGAACAGGGTATTCCAAAATTCTGTCAAACCTTTAAAAAAGAAATAAGCCTACAAAATCTGTCAAAATCAGTGTTTTCGGTGATCTGGAACTAAGCCAAATACAACAATCAGGGGAATGCTTAATGAAGAAAAAAAAATGGATTTTGAGAAGAGCGTTTTGTTGTATCCAAACTTACTCACTCACCCAGTTACTATCCCCTACAAACCAGTTCATCAACAGTCTTGAAGTTGAGTCCATTTTACTGATACAGGTTATTCATTTCATAGGGAACAACACAGACCTTATTCTTACAGAAATGTGATTGTGCATTTTGTTATGCCTGGTGGGTCTCTGAAGGAGGCGTAATGTAATTTCAACTGCCTCAGAGCTTTCACACACAGGATTGGAGCAGCTTCCCAGGGTTTTCGTTTTGTTTTGTTTTGTTTTTTCTCTGAAAGTGATTAGGGGCAAAGCAAGCCATTACCAACTGGAGCAATGTATAATATTTGTAGCAAATAACAGAACAAGGAGCGTGGGAATGAAGAATCTAGAAGGGAAACTTAGGGACACCTTTTGGAAATATTCCACATTTTCTGGGGAATGTAGAAGACCATGTAACTGATCAGATCTGGAAACATATCAGAAAATACCTGAGAAGATTCTAAACACTCTCCTCTATACAGACTTCAGGCTGTTTGCAAGCAGGAAGTTAATACTAAGGGAGAGTCATAAATTGCCTAACCTCAAAAGGAAGCACCAACACAGAGACTATATGCAAAGAGTGGTAGAGCTGTTTTTTTAATTTTCTTTCATTTCTACTTTTAGGTTTTTAAGAACATCTCTAAAATAGCTAGGTGACTACTAAACTGAGGATACAGAGATTTCAGTGGCCAAAAAAGATAAAAAGAATACATACATAACAGAATTAGTTCAGAAAAGAAACTAAATGAACAACTACCACAAAAGGTGACAACAAAATCCATGGAAGAAAAAGAATCTGATTTCTCAAGTTGACACATTTTAATGTTCAAAGTATCTATTTTTCAACTAAAGTGATTAGGCATACAAAGACACAAGAAATTTCACTCCATTTATTGGAAAAAAATTAATAGTAACTGTCATTAGGAAGTCTTGAACTAGGACTTACCAAATAAATATTTAAAACAACTATTTTAAATATGTTAATGGCACATAAATCATAGGAAAGAACTAAAGGAAACTAGGAAAATGATGTCTCTCACTAAATGTATCAAATCAATTAAAAGACAGGAATTTTTTAGAAGATTGAAGTGGACATTTTAGAGAAGTGCCAAATTCTGAGGTTAGAAACACAATAACTGAAATAATTTTTTTCTACAAAAGTACAATGGTAGTTTTGAGTAGGAAAAGAAAATCAGTGAACTTTAATATAGATCATTTGAGATTACCCAGTGTGAGCAACAAGAATAATAACAACAAAAACAAAAACATTTAAAAAAACTTAATGAACTTTTGGAATTCTAACACAAACAAATAAGACTCCAATAAGGTGCGAGACAAAGGAGCAACCAAAAGGATGTTTGAAGAAGTCACAGATGAGCACTTCTTCAAATTGGTGAATACCTGACTCCAAAAAGCATCCAAAAAGCTCAACACACTCAAGGTAGAATAAACTTAAAAAGATCCATATCAAGATACAATAAAATTCAATACCTGAAATTCAGGGTCAGAGAGAGAATTTGAAAACAAGACAGGAGAAGTGAATTTCTTCAAACAAGCACTCTTCAATAAAATTAATAGCCAGTTTCTAATCAGAAGCTATGGAGACCAGAAAGCAGTGTAAATGCATAAAGTGCTGAAAAAAAAATGTTTTTCAGCCCTAAATTCTACATATAACAAAACTATCAAAAACAGAGGAGAAATTGAGACACAAACTAAACTGAAGGTAGTTCTTCTCTCAGAGAGCTGCCCTGTATGAAATGCTAAAGGAAGTCTTTCAGGCTGAAGTGGAAGGACACAAAGAAGCAATCTGAATTCATAAAGAAATAACTGCATTGGTAAAGGTAACAAAACAATAGTATGTTTTGTTTGTAACTCTTTTTTTCCTATATAATTTAAAACATGAGTGTATACATATTAATAATAAATCTGTGTTTTAATAGGTACACAGTGTATAAAAAAGTAATTTGTGGTAATAACAATATGTGGGTGCAGATATGCAGGGGTAAACTTGCATACTAATGAAAACAATTTGGTATTAATTTGAACTAGAGTGTGACGCATTAAGCCTCATTGTAATCTCAAAGTTAACCACTAAGAAAATAAGTTTAAAAAAAAACACAATTTGAGAAATGAAAAAGAGAAAAAAACCATTTCAATAAAAAAATCACAATGAAACAAAAGGAGGTAGTAATGGAAGAACTGAGGCACAAAAATCCATAATATGGATAAAACAAAGAAAATACCAGAAGTAAGCCATATATATTACAAATTACATTCAGTATAAACAGATTAAATTCTCCGATTAAAAGGCAGAGATTAGCAGATTTTTTTTTAATTCAACTGTTTGCTGTCTGTGAGAGAATAACTTTAAATCTAAAGATTTAAAGACCCAATTGAAAAGACAGGAAAGTGTATTCCTTTCAGATAGAGACCAAGAGAGAGAGAGCTCATTGGCTCTACTCATAGAAGGCAAAGTAGACTCCAAAAAATAAAAAATAAAATAAAATCATTTAAAGAGAAAAGGGACTATTTACTTTACATTATACATTGATAATATTGTTAAACTCTTAAGAATATATAATATTCCAAGTATGTGTTGGACAGTTTTTTGTTTGTGTGATCAAAATATCTGACAAGAAGGACTTACAGGAGGAAAAGTTTACTTGGACTCATGGTTTCAGAGGTTTACTCAATGTTTGGCTGACTCCATAACTTTGAGCCTGAAGTGGGGGAGAAAACCATGGAGGATGGGCATGGCAGAAGAAAGCTGCTCAGGACATGACAAGAAGGAAGCAAAGAGAGAGCTCCACTCACTAGGGGCAAAATATAATCTACAAAGGCGGGCCCTCAGTGACCTATTTCCTCAAGCCACACCCTACCTGCTAAAGTCACCACCTAATTAACCCATATCAGTGGATCAATCCACTGATTAGATCAAAGCTTTCATAAACTAATCATCTCACTTCTGAACATCTTCTCACTGTCTTACACATGAGCTTTTGGGCGACACCTTATATCTAATCCAAAACATGGATTGATCTACTGATTAGGTTATAGTTCTCATAAGTTAATCACTGGCTTTGGGGGGATACCTTATATCCAAACCATGCCAAAGTATATACACACTTAACAACAGAGACCAAAACTAAACGAAGTAAAAACTGACAGAATTAAAAGGAAAATTAGATAGTTATATAACAATAGTTTCAAATGTCAGTCTCTTTTCCAATAGTGAATAGAACTAGACAGAAAATCAAAATAGAAAGCATTTGAAAAATAATATAATCTGATTAAAATTAATAGACATATAAAACAGTTCACTTAACAAGAGTAGAATACATATTTCTCTAAAATATATGAACATTCTCCAGGACAGTCTATGTTCTAAGCCCTAAAATAAGTCCCTATAAATTTTGAAATATTTCAAATAAGTAATTTCCTCAACCCCAATGGAATAACACAAAATCAGTAACAGAAGGAAATCATAAAAATTCACAAATAAGTTGAAATAAAACAACACATTCTTCAAAACCAATAAGACAAGACTGGGAGTTTAGCTTAGTGGTAGAGCACTAGCCCAGGAAGTATGAGGTCCTGGATTCAATCCTGAGCACCACCATAAATACACAAATAAACAAACAAACATACACATGTATGACATAAAATACACACACACACACACACACACACACACACACATATACGACATGGAATAAGAGGGAAACTTCATAGTACTTTTGAGATAAATGAAGAAACAAACAAAGAAACCTATGAGATGCAGCTAAAGCAGCATGAAGAGAAAAATATGCCTGTAAATTCAGTGTTAAAAGAGAAGCTCCTTCTTGAAACAATAACTTAACTTTACATTTTAAGAAACTACAAAAATAGCAAACATATTCCAAGAGGAAGAGAAAGGAAATGGTAGGATAATAATAGAGATTTTAAAAGATAAGAAAATGAGAGAAAATCCATGAAACCAAAAGTTGGTTCTTTGAAAGACTGACATGCAAAAACTGATGCATATTTAGACAAACTTGTTATATGAAGAAAAAGGATTATTTTAATTACTAAAATCAGAAATGAAAGGCAAGACATTACTGCTGACCTCAGATTAAAAGGATTATAAGAGAATACTATGAACAATGGCATGCCAGCAAGTCAATGAAATGGACAAATTCCGAGAAAGGTAAAACTACTAAACAGATTAAAGAAGAAACAAAAAAGACCAATAACAAGTACAGAGATTGAATCAGCAATCCAAAACTTTTCAACACTGAAAGCATAGGACCAGATGAATTTTCTAGTGTTTTCTATCAAATGTTTTAAGAATTTCTATAAATCTTATCACATTCTTCAGAAAAAAAGAAGAAAACCTGGACTTGTTCCATGGAGCCAAGATAACCCTGATAGCAAAGATAGCCAAAGGTTGCTCAGGTAAAACACTAACCTAGAGTCGCTGTGTCTGGGTGTGGTTTTCCTCCAGGGTTTTATGTACTGGAGAATTGGTCTTCAGTGTGGTGAAAAGAGGTGGGACCTAGTGGAAGGAGAAACATCATGGGGCATTGACTGTAGAAGAGATTAATACTCATCCTGAGGCTTCATAACAGAGGTGTGATTGATTGGTTGAACTCACTTGCCAGGTTGACTTATACATGTTAAACTTCCCACCTCATCTCCCAATCTGAATCACTTGGTTAGACTTTCAGCTTTCAATCCAAGAATATCTGGTGTGGTGGTTCTACTCTGATATCTAGTGTGGACAACCTCTACCTCATAGAATGGTATCAGGAATGACATATGTTACTTTCCAAAAATCACAATGGCCAGACCTCTCTTTAGCAAGACCAGTTTCTTTACTACACACTTTGTTCATAAATACTGAAATGATCTATGATCTTCTAGATAGATAGATAGATAGAAAGATAGATAGATAGATTATATTATATATATGATTTTATATATATGATCTTTTATGTATATATACACATATATATAATGCCAACAAATCTACAAAAATAGTTAATAAATGAATTTAGCAAACTTGTGGGATATAAAATCAGTTTACAAAAATCAATTGTATTTTTACAGGTCAATAGTTCAAAAATAAAGAATATAAAAAGCAAATAAGAAAATAATTCTACAATAGCATCAGAAATTTTAAAAAAGAATCCTTTTAACCAAAGAGATAAAAGACTTGTACCATGGCCATTATAAAAACGTTGCTGAATAGTAAGTGTTGGCATGGATGTGGGGAAAAAGGCACACTCATACATTGCTGGTGGAGTTGCAAATTGGTGCAACCACTTTGGAAAGCACTATGGAGATTCCTCAAAAACTTGGAATGGACCCAACATTTGACCTAGCTATCCCACTCCTTGGTTTATACCCAAAGGACTTAAAATCAGCGAAGTATAGGGATGCAGCCACATCTATGTTCATAGCTGCTCAATTCACAATTGCTAGATTGTGGAACCAACCTAGATGCCCTTCAATTGAAGAATGGATAAAGAAACTGTGGTATATATATCAATGGAATATTACTCAGCCATAAAGAAGAACAAAACTATGGCATTTGTTGGTAAATGGGTGGAGTTGGAGAATATCATGCTAAGTGAAATAAGCCAAGCCCAAAAAACCAAAGGCCGAATGTTTTCTCTGATCAGTGGATGCTGATAATGGGGGGGGGGGGGAA
>JAJEJO010000148.1:655344-671386 GCA_020662805.1 Glaucomys volans | reverse complement strand
GGTGGGGGAAGGAAAGATAGTAGACTGAGACAGACAGTATTACCCTATGTATGTGTAAGATTATATGAAGATTATATGAATCATGTGAATCTATATTGTGAAAAAAAAGATATATTCCCTGCTGTATAATTATATCAAAATGGGTTCTACTGTCATGTATAATTAAAAAGAATCAATTAAAAAATTAAAAATTAAAAAAGAATAAAGCTGCTATAAGAACTTCTGTTAAAAAGAAAAAAGAAAAAAATGTTGCTGAAAGATATTCAAGAGGACTTAATATCTTTAAGTCATGGAGACATGAAGAAGAATCTGAACAAATAGGCCTGCTAAGTTTCCTCACTTGATTACCATTAGATTATACCTTTTGTTCTCCAGTCAGAGTTCTATAAGACTGTCCCTAAAAGTGCAGTTTATCCATATTCTTTGGGTCTTCATTTCTGAGGGTTACCCTGTCACATTAAACTTCTATATATAAAGTTTACTCTTGCTAATATGTCTTTTGCTAGGGTGTCTCAGTCATAAACCTTGTTAGAGGTTAGGTGAGGAGAAGATAATATTCTTCATGCCCCCCACACACATTTTAGATGAATAACACGAAATTGACAGTCCAGAAATTAACACACTTATTTCTAGTCCTTTCATCTTAAGAGTCATGTTATTTTAATTTTTTGTTTTGTTTTTGTTTTTGTTTTTCTTGTGATCAAAGACAAGAAAACACAGAGGACAAAGAGTACATTTTGGCTCATGGTTTCAAAGGGCTCAATCCATAGATGGCCCAAGCTATGGCTCTGGGCCCAAGGCAGGGCAGAAAATCATGGTGGAAGGTGTGGTGGAGAAAAGCAGTTCAAAACATAGAACGAAGAAGCAGAGAGAGCTGTACTTGCTCACCAGGGACAAAATATAAGCCCCAAAGCCACTCCCCTAGTGATCTAGCTCCTCTAGCCATAACCTATATGCCTACAGTTAGCATCTAGTTAATCCATCAGCGGATTAATCCAGTGATAGTTTAAAGCTCTTATGATATGATTGTTTCACCTCTGAATCTTTCCATATTGTCTCACACAGGAGCTTTTGGGGGGTACCACATATCAAAACTATAACAGAGGTCAATGCCATCCTAAAGGGAAAGAATAGGCTTTTCAAATATAGTGCTGGGACAATTAGACATCTACATGTAAAAAAAAATGACTGAATTTTTAACCTATCCCATATACAAATATGTGAAATTAAATTAGTTAGTTAATTAAATTAGTTAATTTCACAAATATGTGAAATGAAAGATTTAAATGTAAGTGTTGAAAGTATAATAAACTCTTAGAAGAAAATGTTAGGGCAAATCTTTATGACTTTGGATTTGGCAATGGTTCAATATAATGCCAAAAGCACAAGCAAAAAAAGAAATAAAATAAAAATTGGAACTTATTAAATTAAAAACTATTGTGCATAAAATAAAAAACACTATCAAGAGCCAGGTGCAGTGGTACACACCTGTAATCCCAGCAGCTCCGGAGGTTGAGGCAGGAAGATTTTGAGTTCAAAGCCAGCCTCAGCAAAAGTAAGGTGCTAAGCAATTCACTGGGACCCTGACTCTAATTAAAATACAAAATAGGGCCAGGGATGTGACTTAGTGGTCCAGTGCCCCTGAGTTCAATTCCCAGTAACACCCCACCAAAAGAAAGAAAGAAATATCACTATTAAGAATGTAAAAAGAGAGGGTGTAGGATGGAGGAGTATGTGTTTAGCATGTGAAAGGCTCTGGGTTAAATCCCCAACAACAAACAAACAAAAATATATATAAAAACACAAAACAAAATAACAAGTGTAGGTGAGCATATGAAGAAATTGGAGCTGTCATATATTGCAGGTAAGAATGTAAAATAGTGCCACTTCAATGAAAAAGTGTTGGGATCTCTTTAATTTTTTTTTAAATATGCCATAAAATCCAGTAATCCTATTCCTAACTTCTTCCCAAAGAATTAAAAATGTGTTCCATCAAAAACTTGTACACACAAATGTTCAAAGCAGCACTATTCAAAATAGCTGAAAGATAAAAAGAACACAAATATCTATCCTCTGATTAATGGATAAACAACATGTAGTGTATCTATACAATAGACTACTAGTCACTCATGAAAAGAAAGAAAACAATGTTAAGTGCTACAATATAGAAGAATCTCAAAAATATGCCAAGTGACAGAAGGAAGACACAGAAAGCAACATAATGTATCCTTCCATTCATATGAAATATCCAGAATAGACAGATCCATAGAGACAGAATGTACACAAGTGGTTACCAGAGTCTGCAGGAGAGAGGAATGGGGAGGGGGAATGTGTGGATGCTTAATGGCCACCAGGAGCTGGAAAACAGGGAGAAATGGAGTGATTGTTTCTATATTTTGGAACTCAATAGTGGTGATAATGAACAATACTATAAATATATTCAAAGTCACTGATTATATACTTTAAATGGTAAAAAAAATGAGTTTTATGTTATGTGATGTTTACGATTTGAAAATATATAAGTATAAATTTGGGTAGCATAGAATGTTTCTATATTGAATACCTGGCTGTGGTATATAATTCCTTCCAAAGAGTTGGGACACACACACACACACAAAAAAATCATTCTCCAGCAGTATGGAAACAATATGGGCTTGAGAGGGAAGAAAGAAAACTGAACTTGCAAGGATGTAGAGTGGGGACTTCCCAGTCCTGGGGAGACTGAATGGGTCACAAGGAAGGGGCAGACACTCTTTTCAGGAACTGGTGATATTCTTCAGCATGGACAGCTTAGTTCTGATACCTTCTTAAAATAGAATCACTGCCTGAAAGCATAAATAGCAGATAGGTGAATAAAAGTCCAAATATTGGCTGGGAATATAGCTCAATGGTAGACTCTCTTGTGTGCCAGATCCTGGGTTCAATTCCTAGTACCAGTATACATACATATAAATTAAAAAGCCAAATATATGCTATGCATTAAAATGTGTTTGGTACCCAGATATTTTTAAATGAGAAAAAAATCACCTAAAATCTAAATTTGACACTCCAATTAAAAATAAGTAAAATATTTTCTGACACTGAGATCCAATGCCTACACATTACAAATTGAATAGAAATAAATAACTATGAACTTCTTCACAATGAGCTAGAGAACACCCAGTTGTGTTACCTGCCTTCCAGGCATTTGGATTCGAAACACAAAATTACATTTCTTAATTTCTCTTTAGTTTATACAGCACCAAAATTCTAATATGAATTCGCCAAGAATGACCTTTCTATGAACCTTAAAAATATAGATTATAATTTCAAAAGTTTGAGTCACTGGGCATCCCATAGAACCTAAGGTACCCTGTGCTATAGCCATTCGGCTTTACTTTTACAATCAAGCCATCCATTCCTCCGTTATGAGATGAGCAGATTTATTCTTTCATAATCCCATTTCAGCGGTTTATAGACCAAATGGGACACATGTCCTAGGAAATGTTACTGTGGAAAAGATCTGTTCAGAAGTAAGAATTTTCTGTTTAAAAAAAACAGAATTTAAAGAAAGTACATCTTTTTCAATCAGTTTTATAATAGAACTCTAGCATATTTTCCCACCTTCAAAATATCCCAATTCTATATATTTGTAGCTGAATATATTTTTGTTCTGACACAGCTGGAAAAAACCCTCAATTTAGCAATTTAGATTTAGCAAACAATTTGTGCATAATATGGCCCATTTGCTTTTGGTGTTATTTCATCATGATTTTAGAGCCAAAAATACTGCAATATAAAAATCAGCAATTGAGACTATGCACTGACTCTGATGAACTGGATTTTCAATGGTGTTTTGTTTAAAATATTATCCAGCCTGCTTAGAATGTATAATTTCAAAAATGTCATGGCTTAAAAGGTAAGATGCCCCTTACTGTGTCTAATTTCCATTACAAATGTGTAGGACACAAGCTGTGATATCACTCAGAGCCTGTGTGAGAAGAACTTAACCCTCTGACCCACCTCACAGTTCTCCGTCCTTCAGAACACTGAATCAAGGCAATGCCTGTTAAATTTATAACTTAATTTGTTTTGATATTATACATCCAGGTTTTTCCAAGTTTCTCAAATGGGAAGCAAATTATAGCTTATACTCCAAGACTCTTGTCCTCTGAATAGGAAGGAAAAAGAGCAAAAATAAATTTCACTACAACTCATCAGTATGGGCTTTGAGGATCTTCCAGGTGTGGCAAGGAGCCAAAATGAAGTCTCGCTTTCTGGTTTGGTGCAGCACTAGCAGAGAATATAACTCACTCCTTTCTCTCTCTCTCTCTCTCTCTCTCTCTCTCTCTCTCTCTCACACACACACACACACACACACACTCAACTGAAAACTAAGTGAGGAAGGGTCATCTCAGGATCAAGACCTCCTGCCTTAAGCTTCCAGGGAGTTCTTAGAAGCTAGTGACTACGTGACCTTGAAGCACTTGTTTTCTTGCTTTTAGGCTGTTTGCCTGGGGTCTCCCTGATTTCAGCCCAGCCTGATCTAAAGAAGCTACATTGGTTTTAACATTCTTCCTAAGTTGTGGAACAAAATTGTTCCTTTCATCCTTCCATCCATCATCCATCCATCTGTCCAACTACGGTGCCCTGAGCTGCTCCTATGTGACAGACTAAGTTGCTGGACATGTGATGCTAAATAAAGTCCGGGTAAGTGCCTACAGAATATTTAAAACAAAGTGAGGGGAAAAGGGCCCATTAAATCCATTTTTTTCTTCAAAGAATGTTTCTGGTTTAGAAAAGATAAGTGAAATTTAGTTACACAGAAAACATAGAATGTTAGGACTGCAGAGTCTTTCTGTGCAACAATACATGATGCAAAACATAAGAAAACAGATTGAAATAAAAAATACAGTTATGTTTGAGCAAACATCACCAAATCAGATCAGTTTTATTATTTTATGTAATATCAATGTATATACATTTTCTTATCAAATTAGAAATGGTTTTATTTCAGAGTTTAAAATGTAGCTTCCAAACAGAATTCTTACTGAAAATTTGATTTAAAAAAAAAAAGTCCTGAGCAAGGTGCAGTTTTGCACTCAATAATCTCAACAATTGCAGAGTCTGAGAAAGAAGGATTGCAAGTTAGAGGCCAGCCTCACCAACTCAGAGACACCCTGATTCAATATAAAAAAATAACAAGGGCTGGGAGAGTAGTGCAGTGGTAGAGTGCCCTGGGGTTCGATCCCCTAAAACATATATAAATAAATAAAGTCCTGAAATTGGCACAAAATTAATTTAGATCCTTGTCTAAAATATGTACCTGTACCAATCATTTCTCATATAAAAATGTATACTATAAATCAAAATTTTTTTTAGAAATTGTGGATGTTTTGTTGCCCATTGTGGAGAAAATCTGACACCATTTGAATGGTTTTCAAGCCTACACTGTATTTACTTTTTAAAAGATGTCCTTATATTTGGATGAAAATAATATTCTGTAGATATTAGCACATCTAGTAAACACAATGATTGTGTAGTGCCCAGGATTTGTAAAGGTTCAGGTGTGGGACAGTAATTTATGGGGATAATTGGAGGGAGGTTTCTGTGGACAGCAGATAAAAGAAAAGATTTAATGAATAGGATTAAAAGGGAAAAATGATGGTGAAGATGAGGGATGAAAGGAGGTGAGGAAGGAAAGTATCACCATCTAGTTGCAGGGTACAGACGTGAGAATGAAAAGCGACCTATTATCTTGAGGAGACTGCAATCTTCCACATGGTGCTCCCCTGAAAAATGTAAGCCAGAGATCTTGAGCAATCAGGATGGGCAGGCAGAAAGGTTCAGGTATCTGGGCGCCTCCTGTCCCAGGCCATACCTCAGGGCACTGGCTATTTACCGCATGGCAGTAAGAGTTCTACATTGATGAGGTCAGATAAATTTGGCTCCTCTCCTCAAGTATACTTCCAGTCTGCCCTCAGAGCGTGATGTTATGTTCAGAGAGCTGAGCAGACCCAAAGACAGCTGGTCTACTTTGGCAAAAGATTTGACAGCATGCTTGGAGTCTGATCCTTGTGAACTTGCTACTGGTAAGGGTCTCATTTTGATGCTCATCTATAGGTTGCACTTTCAGAATACGGACCATTACTTGAACCACTTATTTGATAGAGTTTTTTTCTTTTTAACTGACACATGTTAATTTTATTTATTAATCAAGTTCAGTGGGATTTTCCAAACATGCATACCGCATGTACTGATCAAATTCAACCACGATTTTCCTACCCACTCCCACCCTTATACCCTTCCCAACCTTTAGTAATCACTATTATGTACTCAGATTGATATCTTTTGATATCTGAGTACATAATCACTATTATGTACTCAGACTGAAATAGAATGTGCAGTACTTGTATTTCTGCGTCTGACTTATTTTACTTAATTTCCCCAGTTCTATCCATTTTGCTGCACATTACAGGAATTCATACTTCTTTGTGGCTGAATAACACTCCATTGTGTATAAACACCACATATTTTTTTCCATCCATCTGTTGATGGGCACCAGTATATAGATTCATACACATATACAGTACATAGTTTATATATATATATATATACACACACACACATATGTGTATATATATGTATATGTATGTATGTATATGTATTTATCTTGGATATATATATGTATATGGAAGATTGCTTTTCATTCTCATGTCTTTGTTAATATATATACATATAATATAATATAATATATATATATATGGTGCATGTGTGGTATGTTTGTGTATGTGTATATAATGTGTATGTTATATATATTATATATGTGTGTGTATGTGTGTGTATATACACACACAAGTACTGGCAAGGATAAAAAGAAAAAGGAACTCTTTCACTATTGGTGGGCATGTAAATTAGTCAGACATTATGGAGAACAATGTATAGTTTCCTCAAAAAACTAAAAATGGGTCTACTATATGATGCAGTTATCCCACTTCTGAAATTATGCCCAAAGCAAATGCAATTAGCATACAGAATATATATCTGCATGCTCATGTTTATTATGGTTTTTATGGCACTATCACATAGCTAAGAGATGACAGTTGTTTTTAAAATGGTGATGGAATCTGCTTTTACTAGAACATAATGACTTCAAAAAATAAAATTATGGTCAAAAGTGTTTGGGAAGCATCATATATTGTTTTAAAGTCAAGGTCAGTTGAAAACGCCTTCACATTGCTAATTAGTGAATAAATATTGAAGAATGAAATAAATATATTAATAATGAGCGTTCACTCACCCAATAACAATTTGTGTGTGTGTTGCCCACTGAGGTTATAATGGTGAGCCAAAAGGATTTTGTACACAAACTTGCAGCTTACAAACTTATTACTTTTTCTACTGAGAACATTATCTTATCATTATTCCCATGTTTTATTGATAATAAGAATTCACTGTAGTATTTTTAGAAATTCAGATTCTTGGGCTCTTATGAAACTCATCCAGTATTGTCTGAGAAGAGCACAGAGAGTCTGGATTTTTAATAAAATTCTTTGATGAAACTTGTGTGGAAAATATTCATGTAGAGGGTTCTCCTTTTTAGTAATTTCCATAGGAACAGATGTATCAAAATTAACTTTTTTATATTTGAAAAACATTATCTATACCAAGACCATTGTATATATTGGAGAGAAGAATTATAATAAAAAATAATTTATTAGTATGCCATAGTAAAGGCACTATTTAAATTAGCTATTTCACAATTATATCAAGCTATTTTATAGTACTGAATAACCCCTGAATCAATTAACCATTAAATGCTGATAACTAATTTTCTTCCTATATTTTCTTTTTACATGATTGAAAATGTAAGGAAATTATAATTTTATCATTTTATAAATTCCAAAGATTAATTTTTATGTTCAATCTAATTTGTATGATAATGATATTCTGTCAACCTTAATTTTTGTTCTGAATTTTGAAGTGATTATAGTATATGTAGTCACGTTTTCCTTTGTACTTTGCTAGAAATTCTTAAAATAGGTGACATTTTAATCCAGAGGTGATGGAGAAAATATATGTGTGATATAAGCTGTGTGATACTTTCATATAGCTCCCAAAGTACCTTGCAATTCATCTACATGACAGCTGTTATTGAAGCTTAAGATCATTAGCACAGGAAACTTGGCAAGGACATAGGACTGAGTTATAAATATTGGCTTCAGATGTCATTTCAGGACAGAGTAAAATTCTCTCAGGATATAGTAGCATAGATTATATGAGAAAATTTGGTTGGACCCAAAGTTAATGTGAGATTAATGAATCAGACCAAAGGAAAAGCATAAAATAAAATTTGAATTCATGTTGTTTATAATTTTAAAGTTTTCATAGCAGAGTTCAAAGTGTTGCATCTTTTTTTATAACTTACATGTTGTATAACATGATACAAATTACTCTACTTCTCTAAGACTCATTTTCCTCCTGAGTAAAATTGTTAGTGTATGTATGTGTGTATATATGTGTGTGTATGTATATATATATATGTGTGTGTGTGTGTGTGTGTGTGTGTGTGTGTGTATAAATTATTTTTGGTGCAGTGCCTAGCACATACTGAATTCTCCTTCCTCTTCCTTTTTTTAATCATTTACTTTACTTTTCTTCGTCTTTATCCTTCATACTTTTCTATTATTAGTAATGTTATCATGTTCATATATCCAGTGACATTCTACCTTCACCTCTGTTTTCCAAAGATTTTTTAGCTGCTTGAATCCTTTTTACAAAACTGCATTTTAGTTACTAGAGTAGCCATATGTAGAGCAAAACCAGTTGTGGATCAAGTCACTTTCCCTGTGATGTACACTTAGAATAATAAGTACTACGTACCCAAACATCAATTCTAAAAATTATTTAAGATTCTTTGAAATATTGCATATGTTCTGACAAACTAAGAAATAAGCAATGAAAGAAGAGAAAATATGATATGAAGTCAGGGGAAAATTAATATACTAATATGTGATAAAATAATGTGTAAGAATTAGAAAGAAAATATGCTTTTGCTTCTCCTATAAGACATTAGAGGTGACAACAATAAAGTGATAATAATAATAATAAAAAGAAATAATAAGTCCAAATTATGTTTTATAAGTTACAGAAAAAAAGAAATTTTGGTTTTGCACTAATAAAGGAAAACACAGAAAATGTCATGTGATGATTTTTAATCTAATGTTTAAGATTATTAATTATTAATATTTAATATTATTAAAGTATAATATTAAATATTAATATTTGAAGTACTGAGCAGATGATCCTAATGCATCAAATTAATAATTAGATATTCATTTTAAGAAATATATATCCTGAAGTGAGCATATAATTAATAAAATCTTTTCAAAATTCATCCGGCAATTCTCATGGTCTTAAAATACCTACTAAAAATATATCAGTATATCTGGTCCCAACACAATTACCATTTTATTAAGTAAGATGATAAATTATGGTGGAAAGTGCTCAGAATGAAAAATAGATCTATCTTCTGCCCTTGGAACTGACATTTACTTTCTGTGAAACCACCATTATACAGGTTAAGTTATCTCTTTGGTAAAATGTGAGATTGTAACAGATATAGTCAACATCTCCTTTAATCTACAAATTCCAATGAGTTATTGCTGACTAACATTTAAGCTACCATACTTCATGCATTTTCAAAGTGCATTCTGTGGCTCTCCTAGTATGTTCAAGCTAAGGTTAAAAATACCATAAACTTCCTGGTTTATAAACAGCAACTCTTATTTCTCACAGTTCTCAAGGCTGCAAGTGTGTGCTCAAGTTAGTTTGATGTCTGGCATAGGCCTGATTCAAGACAGTTGTTGTCAATGTGCTTACAAGGCAGAAGGCCTGAGAGACATTTCTGGAGTCACCTTTGTAAGGGCACTACCCCATTCATGAAGACTTCCCCACCTGCTATTACCAGTTTAGAATGTCAACATATGAAGGTAGTGGTTGGGGAAGATAAACATTGTTAAAAAGCCACATCAAAGTTGGTCATTCGTTTTTTTCAATTTTCACCTGACACAAATGCGATTTGTCTCTTAAAACAAAAATGAAGTTATTAGTCAATAAATCATTAAATGATTATCTAACAAATATTTATAGCTTGTACCAATAAGCAAAATGAAGTTGACAAACCTCACCCTCATCATCTAAGGTATGCATAATACCTACTTTAGAGATGCAAAAACTAATGGCAAGAAGATTTAAGTAAATTTCAAAGATCATGGAACTAGTAAGATGGATTATCTGTTTTGACTTTTTGACTTCAAAGCTTTTGATCACTTTTCCAAATAAGATGTGCTGTTGATGACGTGGACAGAGATATGGGTAAATGTGAATATACAGATGATAGAATACATAGATAGATCAGATAGACAGACAGACATAGGAAACACAAAAGATATTCTGAAGAACAAAGCAGTTCTTGCTGGTAAATCTTGTCAAAATTGTTTTACATAATTTGGAAAGATCTACATATGCCATTCTAAATTTTTCCTGCCATCAATTTTTCTGAGAGGTTGTCAGGTTTCTTCAGAAAAAAGGAAGAACATGGAGTTTTTAAATAATGGTTTGGTTAGTTATAAAAATCATAGTTCAGCAGATACCAGTTACAGGCCTCAACTTTGACACCACAAAGGCATAAATCTCTCAGATTTAAGCTTCTTCATATGTAAAATGTAGAAATGGATCAAAGTTGCTAAGGTCCTTTCAGGTCAATAGTGTTCTAGGACATTGTTAAAATTATTAGTTTTAAAATACAATAGATATAGGATGAAGAGGAGAAAAGTTCAATGTAATAAAAAAAAAAAAAACTATAGTTAAGACAAGGTATTTTAGTCACCCTCTTCAGGACTTTGTTCTTGGTACGAAACATATTTCCAAAGAGCAGATCATGACCCCACTGTGAGAGACAGAAATCTAACACCTGTCTCAATCATTCTTATGTTGTACCATATCACCATGCCTAGAAAAAAGCATAGTCTAATTGTTTCCAATAGATGTTATAAAAAATAAACATTTCCAATTAAAACATATGTACTCCAAATTTTTGTAAGATCTATTTTAAAATTAGAGCTAATATTATCATAGTACTTCCAGTGCAGGATATGAAAATCCTGCCCTGCTGAACTGCCCTCTCCATATATATATTTTTTGGGGGGTGGGGGGCACTGGAGATTGAATTCAGGGGAACTTGATCCCTGAGCCACATCCCCAGCCCTATTTTGTATTTTATTTAGAGACAGAGTCTCACTGTGTTACTTAGCAAGTCCCTTTTCGCTGAGACTTGCTTTGAACTTGTGATCCTTCTACCTCAACCTCTGGAGCCACTGGTGTGTGCCACCACACCCAGGTGAACTGCTCTGTATTTGGGGGGATATTTTTACTATAATGATAAATGAGTCTAAATCCTCAGGAATGCTGACACATCTCTTCAATTATTGGGGGAAAATATATCTTCGTGTTGTCCCATAATTAAATTGTTGTATTTTTAAAATTTGCATAATCATGATATCATAGGTGATTTTTAATTTTTAAATAATTCTATAAATACAGTAACATTCAAAATAACCAATACCTGAGACAATCTCAAATTATAGAACTTGCAGGAGGAAAACTAAAAATATCCATGTCTATTAGCTTCTGAACATTTGTACTTAAAAGTATCATAAAGATTTAAAAGCAAAATTAAATAAAACCACACTGGAAATCCTTAAGCATTCCTATTGAATACTTTTCCAATGGTAATTAATACCATAAGTCAACATAATTCATGACTGAAGAATCTATGACCCATGGTAAAATGCTTTTCGGTTACCGAAGTTGAAGGCATACCATTATCACTAAAGTGATAATGAGTTTAAAAGTGAGTTTAAAAGCACAATTAGAATGAGTTGCTTTTGACAGAGGCAGTCATTTCTGTGATTCAAATTCCCAAACATTTCAGAATGACATATTTATGGAATGCTCATGTAATTAAGAAAGAATCAGACATTTCAGATATTTACACAGCTACAATTTCATTCATTTTGTAACTAAGGTTAGGAATAGAGTACAAAACTTGAAACTGGACAGCCGGATGTCACTGTCAACCACAGAATTGCATTCCTTTTCTATTTATACCGTTTGTTTACTTTTTGCATTTCCTTAGCTAGGACAGGGACTTTCTGCTTCTAGTCAATTTCACTCTTATTTTTGGCACATAAGTAAATTTTCCAGTACTTCTGGAAAATGTTACGTCTAATGAATTCTTTGCAAAGAGATGATGGAAACATTCCTATTGAGATTTAATAAATTCCGTGTTGATAGTTGTCATTATTGACCCAAGAGATACCCAGAGTATTCAAAAATATGTCTCTCAATGGTCTCTAGAATGACAGTAATTAAATGGTACCTCCTTTCCTCACCCCTCTCTAACATTACCTTCCAATTTTACTATCCCATTCTTTAAAACATAAATGATCTTGCCTGGCAACAACTCATACATACTTCAAACCCTCCTGAGTTTTCTGAATGATTCACTGAAAATTTCTGTCAATATTGAGCCCTGGAGAACTTAATCTGGTTCCCAGTGAGTGCAGTTAACTTTAGTCTCCTGCTAGCAACCAAATTCTTTTGCATTTATCATATCCATTCTCTTTAAAACTAAATTTTGGAATGTAATAAGCCTACAATTCTTTTCAAAAACTGCCAGATGATAAGATGACTTTTCTTTATAATAATTATGTCTTTTATGGATTAAACACACTCAGTTATTAGGGATTCTAGGAATTAATTCCCAGATCAATACTTATCCAACATCTTCACTAATTATGCTTGCAAAAAGAAGTTCCTTATTCAAATTCCAGTGTTTAATGCTATTATTTTACCTAGTGCTCCTAACTTTATCTACCAGCTAGTCAGAAATAAATTATTTATTTGCTGTAAGGCCTAATCAACAGAAAATTTCCACATCAATGTAGTCAAACTAAAAATGCATAGGAGGTGTAAATGCAGCTTGAGGAGGAAGGAAAGGCCTTTCCTTTCAGCAACTCTCAATATGGTCCTGAATATATTAGCACAGAGATCATTCTGCCCCAATCTACAGAAAATTCTCTTCATATAAAACCCAGCATGCTCTCTAAGAGACCAATGTCCACCAGTATCTCCAAGAACACCCTGCATCTTAAAAATGTGGTTTTCTCTCTTAGTAATTCTCAATTCTGAAAGGTCACAATTGCCACTTTTGTACAAACATTATGACTAACAAGATTTTTATGTTATTACAATGGAAATGCCTGTGACTCCCGTGGTTTCTATCAGTTTTAATGCCCTTTTGCAATCAGGGAGTTACTCATCGACTGTTGCCAAAATTTCTGAACACATGTCAGGAAGTGGAAGATTAAATTAACCTTTTGAAAGAAATCCAAAATAATTCTCAATTAATAATTTTTTTCATTTTACTTTCTATAAAGTTAATATGAGTAAAAACAGGACAAGTATCTCTTATCTGAAGTGCTTGGGATAAGAGCTGCTTCTGATTTCAGGGTTCTTGTTGTTGGAACACTTGCAAATATCTAATGCGGTATCTTGGAGACAGAACCCAATCCTAAGCATAAAATTCATTTATGTTTTGCATACACCTTATAAACTTTGCCAAAAGATGATTTTATATAATATTTGTAGTGTGCCTGAATTTTGACTATAGAATGTGGTAAAGTGTAGAGTTTTCCCCTTGTGTTAAGTCAGTGCTCAAAATTATTTTGAATTGTAGAGCATTTAAGATTTCAGATTTTCAGATTAGGGATCCTCAAACTGTATTTCCTTGCATGTCTGTATTCTCAAATCAACCCTAAACTGAAAGGGATATAAAATCATTTTATATTAAAAGATCTTTGATATAATCTTCCAAAAGTTGTATGATTTTACATTTTAATTTAGGACCCATTCTGAATTTACTTAGGTGTCAGGTGTGAGGTTACTTCAAGAGGTTTAAACTGATAAACAGACCTGTGATTTGATGCCAAAAGCATGATCCACAAAAGAAAAGTTACAAATTGGATTTCATCAAAATTAAAAATATTTGTTCCAAAATTGGTAAATTGGGATTCATCCAAATTTAAAATGTCTATCTACTGAAACACTACGAAGGAAATAAAAAGACATGCAGCAGACTAAGGGAAAGTATGTGCAAAGCACCTAAAAAAAATTACTCATAATGTCTATTATCAAGAATACAAGTAACAATAGGTGTTGGCGAGAATGTGGGGAAAAAGGTACACTCCTACATTGCTGGTGGGTTGCAAATTGGTGCAGCCACTCTGGAAAGCAGTATGGAGATTTCTTCAAAAACCCGGAATGGAACCACCATTTGATCCAGCTATCCCACTCCTTGGCCTCTACCCAAAGGACTTAAAATCAGCATACTACAGTGATGCAGCCACATCAATGTTTATAGCAGCCCAATTCACTATAGCTAGATTGTAGAACCAACCTAGATGCCCTTCAATAGATGAATGGATAAAGAAACTGTGATCATATATATATATATATACATATATATATATATATATATATATACACACAATGGACTATTATTCAGCCATAAAGAAAAATAAAATTATGACATTTGCAGGTAAATGGGTGGAATTGGAGAAGATCATGTTAAGTGAAATAAGCCAATCCCAAAAACCCAAAGGTTGAATGATTTGTCTTATAAGTGGTTGATGACACATAGCGGGGGGTGGGGGGAAGCACGGGAAGAATGGAGAAGGGATGGATTGTACAGAGGAAAATGAGGGGTGGGGAGGGGGTGGGGAAGGAAAGATAATAGAATGAGACAAACATCATTACCCTATGTATATGTATGAATATGCAAATTGTATGATTCTACTTTGAGTACAACCAGAAAAATGATAGTTGTATTCCAGTTGTGTACAATGACCTAAAATAAAAAATTTAATTAAAAAAAAGACTCATATCTAGAATATGTAAAGAACTCTCAAATTTCAACATTAAGGTAGCAATTCATTTAGAAAATGAGTAAAAGAAATACAGAGATAGCTCACCTAAATGATATGTAAGTAACACATGAATGAATGAAGAACATGAATGAAACTGTTTAACACCACTAGTCATTACGTAGATATAAATTACAACCACGTCGAGGTATCATAACATATTTATTGGAATGGCCAAAATTTAAAACCTCACCATACAGAATGCTGGCAGGATGTAGAGAAAATTGCATCTCTCATTAACTGTTAATGAAAATACAAAACGTCATAGCAATTCTGGAAAATGATTTAGTAATTTCTTAAGAAACAAAATATACACATACAATACAACACAGCAGTGACATTCATGTATAATTGTCCCAGAAAAAGGAAAACTTGTATCTCTTCAAAAATTCTGAACACACCATTATGTGTAATATTCCAAAACTGGAAAAAAACCAAAAATGTCCTTCAATAGGTGAAAGGTTAACAAAATGCCATATGTCCATATCATGGAAGTCTGCTTGGCAATAAAATGAAATGTTGGGTACATTCAGCAATTTGCATGGATCTCAGGGTTATTACCTTAAGTGCAGTAAAGAAGCTGTTCTAAAAATAGGGTCACATACTATATGTTTCCATTAACATAACATTTTTAAAATAATAAAATTATAGAAATGGAACTATAGAAGTGACCAAGTGTTAAATAGGTTGAAGGGGATGGTCAGATATGACCCTAATAGAATACCATTATGGTTTAGATGTGAGGTGTCCACCAAATCTCACATGTGAGACAACGCAGGAAGGTTCAGAGGAGAAATGATTGGGTTGTATGAGTCTTAACCCAATCAATGAAATAATCCCTGATAGGATTAATTGAAGTGGTAGGGTGTGGTTGGAGGAGGTGGGAATTGGGTGTGACTATGGGGCTATATATAAATGTGACTATATATATATGTATATATACATATATATATATGTATTTTTTGTTTTGTTTTGTTTTGTTTTGTTTTGTTTTGTTTTGTTTTGTTTTGTTTTGT
>JAJEJO010000148.1:579608-655334 GCA_020662805.1 Glaucomys volans | reverse complement strand
GTTTTGTTTTGTTTTGTTTTGTTTTGTTTTGTTTTGTTTTGTTTTGTGGTGCTGGGGATTGAATCCAGGGCCTTATGAATGCAAGGCAAGCACTCTACCAACTGAGCCATAGCCTCAGCCTGGGGTCCATATATTTGTATCTGGTGAGTGGAGTCTTTATCTGCTTCCTGATGATGTGAGCTTCTTCCCTCTGCCACGCTCTTCGGCCAAGTTGTTCTGCCTTACCTGGAGCTCCGACAAATGGATCCAGCCTTCCATAGACTAACACCTCTGAAACCGTGAACCCTCAAATAAACCTTTTCTCCTCTACAATTGTGCTGGTCAGATCCTTTAGTCACAGCAGTGTAAAAGCTGACTAAAACAAATACCAAGAGAGGAATCTTTGCAGAAAACAGTTCTATGCTATGATGGAGATAGTTTTTACACAAAACTATACATGATAAAATGAGATACAAATATAAATGCACATTCTTGGACCTTAAGTTGTACTGTAATATGTAAGATATAATCATTTGAGAGAATTGAACAAGGATACATGGGGCCTCTCTGTACATTCTTTCCAATTATCTATGAATCCATAATTATTCCAAAAAGTGTTTTGAATATCTTATTAGAAAATCTTGCTGCCCTGACTTAGATGTACTAATTCTTTTAGGTTGAAAGTAAACGCATCAAAATTATCACATAGACTCTATGCTGCACTTGGTACTTATCCTAAAGATGAAAATTTCAAGTGATATTATTTAAAACTAAATGGAATACTGAACATCTCTTGCTCACATAGGCCTATATCTGCTCACACTCTTATTGACTGATTGATTGATACTGGGGATGAACTCAGGAGTGCTTTAAAACTATGATACACCTCCACATTTTTAATTTTTTAAAAAATTTTGAGACAGAATCTTGATAAGTTGTGCCAACTTGGGATGATCCTCCTGCCTCAGGCTCCTGAGTTGCTGGAATTACAACCCTGGGCTACCAGGCCCAACCCACTCCCACTCTCAACGATAGGAAGCTATGATGAAGAAGAGGGAGTTACACTCGGCTTCCTCTCCTCATTTGCATGGTCCATGTTGAGCCTTGTTTCCCATCTGCCAGGATCAGCACCAGTACTAGGCTAATTATCCGCTGATTAGAACGACTGACTTTGGCATGAGAAATGTGACCCAGTGACCATTCTATGTCCTTCTGAGGTTGCTTCACTTTTCTTGTCTTTGACAATTTGTTTAGTGATCATGGACAGTGTTGCTCTGAAAATTAAATTAACAGGCTTTCATTGCTCTGGAGTCAAAGAGTCTCATTTTTCTTTTCTTATACTTAACTAAATATGGGTTGGATCTCTATCATCTTATATTCTAAGATCCTGATAAATACTACAATATATGAAGAAGGGAAAATGCCTTAGTTTCACTTAATATAATATTTTCATTTCAAGAAATGAAACTTTAAAAATAGATGATATTGATCCTTATGTGAAGTGAATTAAGAGACAAGGTAAAATTAAATTAAACATGTACAATTGCTGAAATTTCAGTTTAGCCCTACAGAATTTATAATTTCATATGGTTGAATCAAATAATTGAACTTGATTAATAGTTAACTATATTTTTGATTGACTAACTAGTTGACCTGTTTCTTATAGATTTATCTATTTATACCTCTGTCTTTATACAAATGTTTAAGGTCATCCTTTTCCTGAATATTGCAATAAAGTGTATATTACTAGAGTAAAATTTAATGCCTTATTTTGTTTGCTAGGTTTAAAAGAATTGAAGATTCCAGAAATATTGCCATTCTTTCAACACAAATGCCAGTATAAACAAAATTGAGGCCATGATTTAGAGCATCATTTATCATGTGATATTGTGGTGAAAAGTATTATGTCCCTAAAAGGATTGCAAAGCAAATCCTCCAGTTCTCTATCATTAAAGGACCTGTTCTGATGTCACTTACACCCATTTCAATAATATTATATTTTAATTCAAGAATTTGTTTAACATTTGTTAACCTATGAAGAAATCACATACAGTACAATTTGAAGAGACTATTTGCATTTGGCACATGGAAATGTTCAGCTTCAAATGAAAATACATATTATAAAATATTGATACCTTACCTGCTGGACTTTTGTGTTGACAAAATATCCTGAGTGGAGATACTTTATTTTTGAAATAATTTCCTTTTATTTTTTCTTTTGCCTTTTTCTGCATCTGAACATGAAATTTTTCATGATCAAATTTTGCATGTCTTATAACTTCGAATTTCTTGAATGCTACACACCACCCCATGCCGGGAAAAACAGAGAAAGATCTTAAATAGAAAGATAAATGCAAATCTGAATAGTTGATCTCTACAGTTCAGAGCTATAGCCCCAAGACAATTTAAATGCCCCAGAAAGATACTAAGAATTTTATTTTTCTATCATAACACGTATAAAAAAGATCCTTTAATTTTTATGAATTATAATGTATTTGCATAACCCAATTTATTATCCAATTTGAAAAATAAAACTAGAATTTGTATGCACAGAATTGGTACTGCATTAGAGGTAAATGCTCTGTCACTGAGTTGTATCTCCAGCCCTGCATATTAAACTTTTCATTTTACCACAGAAAAAAGAAAGGAAGGAAGGAAGGAAGAAAGGAAGGAAGGAAGGAAGGAAGGAAGGAAGGAAGGAAGGAAGGGAGGGAGAGAGAGTATAATTTTATTTTTATTTAGGTGAATACACATAACATGAACTTAATTATTTTGAAGCATAAAATGGAATGGTATTTAATACATTTGTATGGACTCTGCATCACGTAAATCAGAAATGTGAATAGTTGTGCTCCATTCATGTACAATGAATCAAAATGCATTCTGCTATTATATATAATTAGAACAAATAAAAATTAAAATTAAAAAATTAAAAATAAAATAAAGAAAACTTGTATACTTAGGGAACAGTGAAATACATTGACTTAAACTATCCTTAATAATTAATTGGAATTATTGATGCAAAAAAGCAAAAATATAACTCAAAAACTTTTAAAAATTATACAACCACCTTGCATATCAAGTTCCAAATATTTTCATCAACCCAATTGAAACCCCCTGACCTGTTAAGAAATCACCCCTCATTTTTCCCTGTGCTAGTCTCTGACAAATGCTCACATTTCCCATCTGTATTGATTTAATTCTTCTAGATATTTCTGTCAAGTTTGGGTTCCATCACTTACCTTGGTCTTTTCAAAGTTTGTTCATGTTGCAACATTTATCAGTGCTTCATTCCTTTATATGGCTGGATAATATTCTGTTGTATGTCTATACCACATTTTGGATATCCAATGCTCTGTTGAAAGGCATTCAGGTTTCTTCTACCTTTTAAGTATTCTGAAGAGTGCAGCTGTGACTATTTCTGAACAAGTACAAATGTTCCTCAACTTACAATGGTGAAAGGCCTTAATAACCTTATCATTAAATTTAAAGTATCATAAGTCAAAAATAAGTTTACTACATCTAAACTATCAAGTGCTATATCTTAGCAATATTTCACTGCAGAGTAACAGTTGTTTATCCTTGTGACACACAGCTGACTGGGAACTGTGGCTTACTGCCACAGCCGAGCATCAGAAAAGAGTATCATGCTATATATTATCAGCCCAGGAAAATATCAACATTAAAACTTTGAAATATAGTTTCTACTGACTTTTGCTTTGATACCGTAATGTTAAAAAAATCTTAAGTCAAACCATCATACTTCAATGTTGAGAACCATCTGTGTGCGTTTGAACACCTGGTAGTATCTATATTTGTTTCTTCATCCTTTGGGGTATATACTTTGGGGCAGAATTTCAAGGTCATATGATAATGCTTGCAGTTTTTGAGGACCTGCCAAACTGGTTTCCACAAGGATTGCATCATTTTACATTCCAACCAACAATGTATGAGGATCCTGGTTTCTCCACATCTTTCCAAACTTCTTACTATTTTTCAATGAAGATGATGATGGTGAGTTTAACTCTTCTAGTAGGTATGAAATGATACCTGTTGTTTTCATGTTCATAGGATGTTAAGTATCTTTTCATGTGCTTATTCGCCATTTTTATGTCTTCTTTACAGAAATACATATAGAAATCTTTTGTACATTTTAACGGAAATGTTAGTTTTTTTTGTTGTTGAGTTACATAGGAATTCTTCCTAGACACTGTGAATATTAGACTCTCATCAAAAATATAGTTGAAAATATTTCCTCTCATTCTTTGTGTGTTTTTTTTTTACTTTTTAATATTGTCCTTTCATATCCAAAAGTCTTTAAGTTTTATAAAGTACAAGTTTAGTTTTTGTCTTTTGTTGTTTGTACTTTGTCATATCTGAAAATCAAATCTAAGGTCATGAAAATGTATCCCTTTTTTTTCTGAGTTTATTAGTTTTAGTTCTTACATTGCAGTCATCGATCCGTTCTGAGTTATTTTTATAAATGGTGTGACATAGGGATTGTATATTTGGAATAATTGCAACAAAACAGGATTTATTTACTAAGAATCATAGCCTTTAAATTCAACAGTTTTTACTAAGATATATTTTTATTAAAGTATGACTATTATGAAATGTGGCATTAGCTGATACTACTTTGGAGTTACACAGTATTCAATTAAGTGGAGACATTCAGATTACTATGCCTTCTTAACTTGTTTCTGCAAATCATATTAGCATAGGCCTAACTGGCATAACATGGCAGGGCCGCTTCCACATTCATGATAAATATAAATGTACTTGTACTATGTCGTACTCAGATCTGGAGCATCAGGGTTCCAAGTCAACCTCTGAATATAGTCCTTCATTCTTATATAGAACTTTTCTTTTACAAAGCACTCATCCTCACAATGTTTTTTGTTTTTTTTTTCAGCCTACTGTCACCCTTTGAGGTAGGTACGACACATGTCTTTCCATCACTTCACACATAAGAAAACTGAGTCTTTGCAAATCCAGGTAATTTTTGAAAGTCACGTGGTGAAAAATAGCAGATCAGCATCAAAGTTCATTTCTTGGACTCTGGGCCAATATTCTGTCCCTTCCCTACCCTCTCCCACTTTGTCATTCTGAAACAAATTCACAAAAGTAGTTTTTCTAAAACCCTATTCTAACTCATTACTGAAAGTCATGTCTAAGAAGTGATAAAATGTCATAAGACACCACTTTCCCTGTAAATGTATCTGCAACATATATTTATAAGCTTTCAGTATAATAATTTTGTAACCAAACAGCTGCAGAAATGATAAATTTTTATGATCAGAGTCTTGGCATTTTGTCCTAAACTTGGTAAAGAAAAGTTTTTGTGATACAATTCATTGAGTTCAGATGCATTTAATAGAAGCATCAGCAAAAGGATAAGCAATATAAGAATAATCCAGTAAATAAAATTACATTGGCAGTGAAGTAAAATCAAAACACATGTTGATTACATAATATTGTTATCCATATGTATCTCTGGTGAGTGCACAGTAATTTTTGAACTCTTTTTAGTTGGGATCCCACCTAAGAATTTTTCTAAAGGTATGTGGGTGGGATAAACATTCATTCTTAAGTGATCATCAAGTCAACCTATTAATTGAGATTTGCCCTGTGCTATACATTATGACAGAGTGACAATTCAAATAAGACTTAATCTTATCTTTACTCTATAATGGCAGAAAGGTGGCAGACATATATGCAGCTAACTAGATCATGAAAGCATATGACAGTGTCAAAGTGATGAGCTGCCCTGCAAACTAATGAATTGCCTCTCCCTGGAGGTGTTCGGGCACAGGCACAGCAGACCTTCCCCTCAATGGCATTGCTATAACAGGGACTGATACATGGCCAAAGAGTAGCAGTGAATCATTTCTAAGAGTCCTTCCATTTTAACACAAACTCTAAAATAATGCAGTTTACATTTAAAGTTGCAAAATAAACCTCTTCTCAAAGTGTTTGCTTGCTGTTGTGTTCCTTCCCTGCTTTTGATTTTTCTTTATTCATTATTCATATGTGCTTCTGAAACATTTTTATTACATCTTGAATGAAACATTTTTTCCAAGAGCAATAATAGCCTGGCATGTCTTTCATAATGGGCGTTCTATCCAAGATACATCCTGCAGTTATTCCTAGTGACTTTCTTCAGTTTTTCATTAAATAGTCCCCTAACATTTGATAGAACTGATCCCATCACCAGAACACCCTGCAGTCAATGCAATCACATTATTATTATACCCTGGATGAAAGGATTGCATGAAAACTAAAGTATGGCATAATTAGTAGCTGAAAGCCTAACTAACAAATGTAAAATAAATTTTAAGGAAATTTAGTGTTATTTGGCACTGATTGGTACCATATACAGCATGTCAAATTAAAGAGCATCCTAGTATGCTAACAATGTGTTTTCAAAAAGGTGAAGAGGTTAATTGTGTTATAAAAGGAATTTCAGAAAGAATGCATCATCTATTTTACATTGAAACCGCAATTTAATATGGCAGAAGGTCATATTAATGAACTTTGAAGATTAACAAGCAATTGATCAAAATTTCAGAAATAAGTTTCTCTCTTTGTTGGTTGTTGGAGCAGTATGTATTATATTTAGCATTCCTAATTAAATTTAATAAATGAGATGACCTTTGTTTTGAATCAAAACTCCTTTACATTTTAAGTGAATAAACTTATTTATATAAAATTTGCTAATATACTTATGGTTAAATTTTATATAAAACTGCCCAGTCATATGGATAAAATGAATTTAAAAAAAAAAATGTATCATAGTGAGTGAAAACTATTATTATTCATGCTTACAATATTAACTTCTCAAATTAAGAACTGACTACATATTGATTGTCAATTATGACAATATGTAGAAAGTTTTATTACATTATATTAATGAAGTGAGTTTTTAATATGTCCAGCTTTCAAAGGAATAGAATACACAGTGAAGACTGATGGATTATACAGTGACTAACATCAATAAATTCTCACTCTCATATATCCCCTTCTCTTCAAAGAATGCATCCATCATCATTTAGCAAAAATAATAATAATAATAATAATAATAATACAAGTGATATAACATGGACAACACTACCAAATGCAAAGATCCATTAAGAAAGAGAAGTCTTAGTCTATTCCAGCTGCTATAACAAAATACTAGACTGAATGGCTTAAACAACAAGAATTGCTTTTTCTCACAGAACTGGTGGTTGAGAACCCAAGATCAAGCTTCCAGACACTCAGTTGTGAAGTCTCTCTTCTAGACTTGCAGATAGAAGCCTTCTGTCTATATTCTCACACAATGAGGAGAAAGAGAAAGAGTGAGGGAGTCAGCTCTTCTCATTGCTACCAAAGTAATCTCAAGTCAAAAGAGCAGAAACTATAAAGGAAAGGTATTGGTTCGTGTGAGTGAGGTGTTCCTTATGTTTTCTTTTGTGCTGAAGAAAAAACTTGCTTTGGCAGTTCAATTATTGCTACCAGAACCTGCAGGTCTCAGTAGTTCTCAGTCCTGCCTCCTTGGTATTCACTTCATTTTCAGCACCTTTCTATTCCTGTGGCCTACATTGGCTCACACAGTGTCACCTAGTACTCTATTCTTTCTCATTCATGTCACTTTGAGAAGAGTAAATGTCTCTACCTATAGTTTTCTCAGAATAATAAAGAAGTATCTTTTCCAGAAATCTTAGAAAATGTTACCTCTTGATTTCTTGCTCACATTTTGAAACTAGGCCCTGAATAAATAACTCCGAACAGAGGAAGAGATAGTAGATTATCATTATCCAACGATGTTTTTCCTCTATGGTTGAGGAGAACTTCAGTTTCCTCAGAACTATATGGGCCATAAGGGGAACGACAAAACCCCAACAAAATTAGGTTATGTTTTTATCTGGATGCAGGAAGCCCAGCAGAGTAAGTAGATGGTGCTTATGTCATATACCTCTTCCTTTGCCTGAACCCTCTATAGTTGCCTTTAGAGTAACTAATAGAAAAATCATTTGTGTAAAGATCAAAGTCTTCAAAACTGTAGAGTCTGCTATTCTTTTCCTTCCATCTAGAACCCCATCACTAAATGAGTTCATTATAAGAAGCTGCTTCCCACCTCACTCAGCATTCCAACAATCCGAGAAAAATCACCCAAAATATTGCTGAGTACAATCCTTTTGGTGATATGCTCCACCAACAAATAATTAAATAAAAATCTTAAATGTGAGTGGCCTTCTCTTCAAAGTAGGGCCAGATAAAGATTCATATAGTCCCTGCACTAATTAAATCATTTCTCATGATTCTCATCTTTCCAAAGCAATTGGTAGGCTGAAATTCCTCAGTTTTAGGTTAGGGTCTTCAAATTGAGCCCCTGAGGCAATTAGCAAGAGTCTAAATATAAGCAATTGGTAAAAAAAAAAAAAAAATTGCAAACAGATGAAAAGCTACAAATTATTAACTTGGCATTAAGATGTTTATGGTATGAAAAGCTACAAATTATTAACTTGGCATTAAGATGTTTATGGTTTTGGGCTCCTTATGCCAGAATCATGTGACAGGGCTACACTGTGTAGGAAAGGTCAACATCCTTTTTTTTTTACTTTTTTCTTGCACATTCACTCTATGCCTTTCTTCAGCTTGGTCTGCATTGTGGTTTAAATATGAGGTATATCCCAAAATTTTCTGTGTTAATGCAGGAATGTTCAGAGGTACAATGACTAGATGGTGAGGGCTATTAGACTGTGAGAGCCACAACCTAATCAGTTCTCATATTTTGAATGGACTAAGTAGACGCTAACTGTAGGCAGGTACGACTGGAGGAAGCAGGTCACTGGGGAGTATCTTTGGGTACTTTCCTTTGTCCCCAGTGCCACTCTCTTTCTCTGTCTCTCTGCCTGCTAACTATAATATGTTGAACAACTTTCCTCCACCACACCTTTCTATCTCAATTGGTGTTTTAGTCAGATTATTCATTACTGTGAACAAAAGACTTGACAAAATCACTTGGAAGGATGAAAAGTTCATTTGTGGCTCACAGTTTGAGAGTCTCAGTCCATTGACGTCAGACTCCCTTGCTCTTGACCCAAAGTGAAGCAACACATCATGGCAGAGGAAAGCAGCTCAGAACACAGTGATCAGAAAGCAGAGAGAGCTCTGATCACCATGGACAAAAAAAATATACCCCAAAAGCATGACCAACCTCTTCCACTCACATCCTACAGTTACCACCCAGTTAATCCATTCAAGGAAAATAAGGCACTGATTGGTTAAAGTTTGCATAACCTAATCATTTCATCTCTAAACATTCTTGCATTATCTCACATATGAGATATTGGGAGGGTGCCTCACATCTAAATCATAACACTTTACTTTGAGTCCAAAGCAATGAAATCAGCTGTCCATAGACCAAACCTCTGAAACCATGAGCCCAAAGTAAATTTTCCTCCTGTAAGTTGTTGTGAGGCAATTTGGTCACAATGATGAAAAGCTGACTAACACAGGCTGCATTCTAATAACCGACTTTTATGGACCAAATTGCCTTTCTGATTCCTGGTTGTGCATAGCCTTTAAAAGACACCAGAAGGAAACAAGATAAAAGTAGAAAGGAGTGCCTTGGAAATCCTTTCCTCAGCTCCTCCTCTCCTGTGTCCCTTTCAGTAATCACGCAGCTCTGGTTAAGAGACATTTCCCAAAGACTCATCCTCTCTGGCTCCAGTAACCCTTTCTTCCTCATATCCTTCTAAACTTAGGGATGTTTAGTGCTCCCCACTCTGATCACCCCCCGGGGTTGGGCTATTACATTCCTTAAACCATGCTTACACTTTATAACCTATTAGTTAAACTCACTTCAACCTACCTCGTGGAATATGCCAACCACTTCCTGTCAAGACCATGACTGACATCAGGGTCAGCTGGGATATGAAAATAATGAGAGAAAGGACAAATTGTGCTTAACAAAAAGTGGAAATGACTTGACCAGACTAGAGATAAATATTAAGGAAGGCGAGAAATTATATCAACAGAAGAGGACCAGCTGATTCAGCACCTAAAACCAGAGAATTTGGCTTACAAGGAAAAAACAAGGGAAAATGCTTTTGAGTAGAATCAGGAATGTTGAAAATATCATTGAATAACTTTTCTTTTGTTGTTCAGAATAGACTGGTGATAAAAAGACGGAAAGATTAGAACATTTAGAGCTCCTAAAGACATCCTGGTAAGGACGGAACTAAACCTGAGGAGTGGGATTTAAAAAAAAAAGTGGGGGATAGGGATAAGAAAAAAAAGGATGCACGTGATCTTTTAATTATGGAGAGTAAGGTATAAGGCGGGATGGAATATGTAGGATAGTCATGTAATTTATCATACAAACAGGACACCACTGGAAATTCTTATAATTAATATTTAAGGTAAGACAGTAGGTGTACATCAGAATTTTCCCCATCAAACAGTCATTTGTAGTCTGTCTAAACAAAACATTTCAAGATTGCAAACCTGAGTTCTTTAAGCATGGATTGCTTTTTTATGGGAACCATGAAGTTGAGCAATAAGGCCAATTATGTGGGAGTGTGGATGACACATTAAAAGGTTATTTTGGGATGTAAAGTCAGAAATTCCCAGACCAGTTAGCTTTGATGGTAAACAAAGCAAATTAATGGTCAGTGAGAACAGTTAGATGAGAAATATAAATTGGAACCCTGTCAACATGAGGAATGAATATGCTCTACGAAGAAGATAATTTTCCTGATAGAAATTCTCTCTCTCTCTCAAATATTTATGTCTGTGAATTATTTTCTCTTCTTCAATCTAAGGTCCTTAAGAGGTGTTATCTTCTGATCACCTATACACCACTAGTTTTAGCACAGTGTTGGATATCTAATAAATGTTAAGTATTTTTGGAGTTCAAAACTTGTTTTACTTTAGCCACCTAAGTAGCATATCTATCACTGTGTGTCTGTCCTGCTGTGTGTCTTTGCTTTGCTTCATCCTTCACCTAAACAAATCTTGCTATGACTCAATATGTATTGCCTTGTAGAAATGAAGAAGAGTTCAGGAATCAGTGTCTGGCCAGGGACTGAGCTATGGCAAGATTTTGATGTTGTGTGAAAGTGAGTCAGGATGCAACCTAAGTTGTACATATGAGTCTTACGTGTTGTCTGGGCAATTGGGTGGGCGAGTTTCCCTGTAGGACCAGCTAGTGTTGCATATTTAAGTGCTCTCTTTTTCCCCTTCTATTTATTTAGAGTTGTTGGTACATATTATTCCTTATTTCATTTTAATAAGATGATAGAGGGAATTTTTCCATATACTTGTAACACTTTAATATTTCAGATCAGTTTTTGACCTCTAGCACAGCAAGTATATCATAGCTGTCTACTTATTCACATGTTTTTAGCAATTGGTTTTGGAGATATAAGTAATATCGTCCCCATTTATTGTACGATTATTTTTAAAGTAGAAGCCATTTTTTCATCATAAAACCTACTCCCTGCTTCATATCCAATTGGCTCTGCATCCAATAAATAAATATGAAATAGATCCTGATAGCTCCTTTCATTCATCACTTGGCAAAAAATTGACCAAGCATTTGAAATGTTGCTAGGTAAAAAGAATAAGGTATAGATTTTGAAGGCCAAGGAATATAAAAATAAATTAAGAAAACACTGTCCCTGACTTTACCGTTATAAATTTTTATGGTGACTTCCTTAAGTGATTCTTTTACCGCAGCATTGTATGACAGAAAAGAAAATGCCTCAAATCTATTTCTCTCCTGTTCCCCTTTCTTCCTGATATTTAAGACATCTATTTTCAGAGTATGTCAATATTGAATATTCATTAATTTTCAAAGTCCTGGGTTTTTGCCAGTTTAGATTTAGTTGATGTTCCATTACACTGTTGAGCAGATTTCATGGCTCTCTAATCAAATTAGCTCACTTCTAAACACAAACATTTTTATAAGATGCTTTCCCAAAGCAATTGTGACTTAGTTCCCATCTTATTTTTTAAATAAAAAATTGAACAGCGGGTTATTAAGTTCAGCACATCACCTGCTGTGCAACAAGACTAGCACAGAGGAGTCACAGCCAATCTTCCTCCAGCATGTCTCACACACACTGGAGATCAGAGAGTTGTTACACTACTAATATTCAAAGCCCCTTGGATTTCAATTATACTTTATTTATTATCTTAGCTGCTCCACTGTTTGCAATGCATAGTAATCCTCTACACATTCTCCACTTCTACCTTAATGGTTGTGAAGTATCTGCTATGATGCATTTTGTCATTTAATATTAGGTTTACTATGCAAAACAGAGCTAAATCTTGACAGGCCCCATAAAAACCCATCTTAAATGAACCATTATATTGTATGTTATCTGCGTAGACTAAAAAAATACAGTGCCATTCCACAAAGCTTGCAGAAGCAGCAGAAAATAGTGAGTGATGTAACTTCCAAAAAGGACCCTACAACTACATGTTATAGGCTGAGAGGATTTACTGTTATTGTAAACAAACAATCCAGATATGGGATGAAGATAACTGGGGAAATTGCAGCAATCAAAATTCAGTCCACAAAAGAGTTTTTGCATTTCTAAAAGTGCAATTTTTAACAAGACCTTGATTTTACCTTCTACAAGTTTAGCTTAAAGAGAAGTAGAACAACAGGTACATACTTGATCGGAAACAAGGCAAACTGAAGCTCAAATGCAATGGGAAGTATAAATCCCAGACGAGGGCAATACATGCAGTGGCAGCAAATACAGGCCCAGGGGCTCTTGACAAGTGGTGTGCTTATGATCCTGGGGCCTGCAATTCTTTTCAAGGTTCCCAAAAAAGAGGTCTGTGAACCTATGTTGTGATCATGCAGAACAGTAAGTTCTGGGATCTTGGTAACTGACAGGGCCCTGAAAGGGCAGAGCTGTTCTCCTATTTAGTCTATGTTTCCAAATTGCCATGCGAGTAATAAATAAAGAGATCCAACTTCCCTGTCCAGGAAATCTCCTGCTGAAATCTCCAAGCACAGTATGTGTTTTTAACAAAAGTGCTGGGTGAATCAGATGTATATCCAGGCATTGAAGCCACAACCATGCCACTTTCCAGATGTTTGGGGCCCTGCCACCTGCCAGCCAGTTTATTGGTATGGCCTCTGTTCCTGACATTCCTGACCTAATGAAATGCATCTATTTACCTCTCACCACTCAGCAACCACTTTTTGTGTTTAGAATCAGTCACTAAAATATAAAAACTACACGACTTCTTTAATTCTCTCCCAGAGAGGGTCCTACCTTCTCCCGGTAATTCAGCATCCTAAACTAGACAGGCAACAAACTGCTATATTGGAAATAAATGGCTATTTTTAATATTAGGAGTTAAATCACAGAATTTTGACTTGAATTAATTTTATTTCCTACAAAAGAAGAGTTGATTCAAAGCTATCCATACAGAATATATAAAAATATATGTTTACATATACTAGACTTGAAGATAGATTGTCTTCCCTAAAAAACAAAATTAAATCTCAATGAGATAGCCTATGGGAATCTAGCAATAGCATCCTGTAGAGAATGACATAATCTTTAATGCCACACCTAAAAATGTGAATCATATGTAAGACGTTTGTACAGAAAGTATACAGCTCTTTTTAGCAACATGGCCTGGTGGTGGGGACTCTTTAAAATTTACTTGGACTTCAATGACATGAGAGTTTTTACTTTGTCATATATTTAAGCAACATTCAGACTTCAGAGTTGATCATATTTTCATCCTGAAGTTGTGTAATATACCCAGCTCATGACTTCTAATGGGCTTGTTTAGAGCTAAAGATTAGATCCACTTATTTTACATTCCCAGCCTTATTTATAGCTAAATATTAAAAAGCTTTCTTGCCATAAAATACCCAGAAATGCTGGGTAAAATAAAAATAAGCATATTTTAGCTGGGCGTGGTGGCACACGCCTGTAATTCCAGTGGCTCGGGAGGTAGAGGCAGGAGGATAGAGAGCTCAAAGCCAGCCTCAGCAAAGGAAAGGCCCTAAGCAACTTAGTGAGAGCCTGACTCTAAATAAAATACAAAATAGGGCTGGAATGTAGTTCAGTGGTTGAGTGTCCCTGGGTTCAATCCCCAGCACCAAAAAAAGAGAGCATATTTTTAAATACATAGAAGAAAGTAAATCGTTCTGATATTTTGCTCAAAAATAATGATTTTAGAAGAAAAGGAGGAAATCTGTATTAAAGTCTCCATAGACCTGAGGTACTTACTGTTCTTAATAATCCAGAATCTTGATTGTTAAAAACAAAGTATTGCCGGGCGTGGTGGCGCACGCCTGTAATCCAAGCGACTTGGGAGGCTGAGGCAGGAGAATCGCGAGTTCAAAGCCAGCCTCAGCAACTTAGCAAGGCCCTAAGCAGCTAAGTGAGACCCTGTCTCTAAATAAAATACAAAATAGGGCTGGGGATGTGACTCAGTGGCCGAGTGTCCCTGAGTTCAATCCCTGGTTCCAAAAAAAAACAAAAACAAAAACAAAAAACAAAAAACAAAAAACCCAAAGTATTCAAATATAAGGAATCAAACTGATCACTAGAAAAAACAGGGATATTGAAAGGACTTACACTTTTATCTAAAGAAAGGTGATAAGAGAAGAAACAGAGTTCTCGGTAGAAAAAGAAAATAAAATTTTAAAAACTCTACCCTCAGATTTTACATGTCAGGCCTGCTTTTACACTGATATGAATTTGAATTTTTATTTCTTACAAGTAAAAAACTCAAGTTAAAATAATTATATTATTCATGTATTGATAGACTCCAAGACAGTTTCTGTAAGAAATCATAACCAATGGTTCTTCAGAAGACAAAGAGATAAACCCAGCTAGATATAACAGTATAATACAGGAAGAACTCTGTCAACATGGGAATGAGCAGAGAGAACATATGGCTGATTTAAATAGCCAAGGAGTCTGCATATACACCTCCAAGAAAAAGATCTTGGAACAAGAATGGGCTAAGTTTGGATAAGAATCCCCCAAAAGTTCATGTGTTAAAGGCCTGGTCCTAGACCATGGTGCCATTGGGAGGTGGTAGAGGAGTTTAGAGACGAGGCCTACTGTAAGATCTCTAGGTTATTTAAGAGCAGGTCTAAAGGAGACAGTGCAGTCCCAGTTCTTTCTCTTCCTCTCCTTTTGCTTTTAAGGTGAGCGGTTTCACCACACCCGTATGCTCCCACCAGCAAGTGCTGCCTTGCCCAAAGCAATGGTGACAGTCATGGACTAAAACTCTAAAACTGTGAGAAAAAAAATAACTTTTTCCTCTTTATAAATTGAACACCTCAGGAACTTGTTAGAGTAATGAGGAGCTGACTCATACAGGAAATTGGTACCTAAAAGTGGGTTCTTTGCCATTACTATATACTGGATGATGTGCAAGATTCTTTGGAATTGATTTCTAGTAGTTAGGAAAAGTTTGGAGGACTGGGCTAGAGAAAGCTTCAGATGCTCTAAGTGGAACTTAACAGGTGAGTTTGGTAGAGGAATAAGAGGCAAAAAAATGCTGATGTAAATATGGATGGTAAAGGCTATACTGATGAAGTTTCAGATGGAAATGAAGATTCTATAGGAAATTTGACCACAGTACTTTTAAATGTTTATTAAAATGAATGCATTTAGAGCATGAAAATCAAAGAGATGTTATCATATTCGAGAAATATGTTGTAAAACAATAAAAAAGAATATGTATAAGAGTACATAAAATGTATAAGTCAATATCTGTGTAACCACCGTTCAGTAAGATGGGTCCTTGTATGGCCTTTACCAATCAAGATCTTTTTTTCCTTATCATAGCATTCACTGGGGTTTAATTTATAATTATTCCTTTAATTTTACTTACTTTTATTAAACAATACAATGTTTAGTCTTACTTATATATGATGTCTACATATACAGAAATGCACTTTAAATAAATACATTTGGTTACTATTCACTTGGAACAATTCATTTGATTATTTTCTTCTTTTGCTCAAAATTATTTTTTAAATAAATTCATAGTCATAGCTATAATACACTCACTTTTACTATTGCTTAGTATTCCCTTGTATGCTCTTGCCAACCTATTAATACTAGTGTTGATTAACCCAAACAATTCCAGGATTTGAAAAATAATCATTAAAAATATTTAATTAGAAATAATATTTAATAATTAAAATTATTGTTAAACAGGAGATTTGACATTTTTTTAAAGTTGTAAAATTTATTAGAAAGAAACAGTAAAAGGCAAAAGCCCTAGAGTCAGAATGAGTAGGTACAGCAAAATCTAACCAGATGTCCAGGAAAAGAGAGCAGAGATAATGGGGAATTTGTAGAACATTGTCACGTTTTCAGCAAATTTTTTAAAAAGAAAATATTTAGAATACACAAAAATCAAGCGGAATAAATCATGAGTAAAACATGTCAAGGAGAACAAATAGTGCCAAAAATAAAGTCATGTCAAAAAAATGTGGCAAGAAAATCTCAGAAAGAAAGAAGTCAGATAAAGCACGCCCAGAGCAAAGACATAAAGCAGGTCATGTACAAGGAGGCACAAATTAGAAGGGCGGATGATGTATCAATAACAACAATGGAATACATGATATGGCAATGCAGTGTATTTTCATAGAGAAAAGCAAATCAGAATTTAAAACCAATTAAATAATCCTTCATGTGTAAGGTAAAATAAAAAATATATTCAGATAAACACACAAGAATCTTACCAACAAGAGAAGCTTGTAATTCTAAAAGGTATAATTTAGAAACAAAGAGGAAATCTCCCAGAGGGAAGAGCTAATTATCAAGAGGAATGTAGAGAAAAGATATTTGTATTAGATAATATAAATAATCACTCAGCATATAAAATAATATCAATGTTTAATGTATGAGATAAAGGTTAAAATCCTACACAAGATTAATAAATATGATCTGAGATTATGTTTAGAATTCAAGAATTCTCTAATCTTTTTATTGTATAGGAAGAAAGTAGAGTTAAATTTTGTTTCAATGTTAAAAGTAAATCTTACAAATCAATGTTGGTTTAAGAAAGAGAAATAATACAATAGTAATAGCAGCAGCAATAATCAATATAAACAATTTCAAGCAGACAGAAAGTGAACAAAGTGAACCAAAATATGTAAACAGAGTAGTACAAAAATAATTCAAAATATATCAGAAATTACAATGAAAGTAAATTGACTCAGTCAAGCATTAAAAAACAAAAACAAATTGTAATTAAAAATAGAAAAAAAGCTAAAAGTCTGTTCTATGCTATTTATAACAGTTATTCCTAAACAATCACAGGTTTTAAAGTAAAATAATGAAAGTTATATACCTAGTAATGCAGAACTAGGTAAAGCTGATAGAGTGTGACATCATAGGGACACCAAGTACCAATGCATAAAATAAGATCTGTCTCCACTAGAAACCAAGTAGTTCAAAAATCATCTGCAGTAATAATGTAGTCTCAAAGTAGGTAAAGCAAAATCCGACAAGATGTAATGAAAATTTAAATGATATACAGTTTCAGTGATAGATTTCAACATTCTAGTGATTAGTATTTGGAACAACTGAAATTACTAACAATATAGAATATTTTACAACTTAATTAATTATCTTGGTGAAATACACATATATAGAACCCCAGAAAAATTAACATTCAAAGTTGGTAAATTATGAAAACTGACGATGTACTATGCATACAGCAAGTTCTATAACATATGGACCATGGGTTTTGACAAAAAAAGAAGTGAAGTGAAATCAGTATCACTGATAATGTAAAAAAGGAACAGTAATGACAGCAAATCCTAAAGAGAGGGTATACTTTTGGATATTTTGAAAACTTTTTTCCAAATAACAGTGATCAACTGATAATCATAATGAAAACTTTAAAAAGATTTAGAATTCAATGAAAATAAAAATATTATGCATGGAAAATTGTTGGTATGGGAAAAGTAGAATTCAAAAATAAATACAAATTCTAAATGCTTCTATTAGAAAAAGGAAAGACCAAAAACATGTAAGTCTTCTTTTACATGGTGTTCCCAATTCATTCTTATGTATAAATGTGTTTCCACTACAATCTACTGATTAGACTTAGTTTATGCTCACATTATTTCCAACTGACATGAAATGTTTGTCTTTGGACTTAGCCATCCCTCTTCACTAAACTTCACAGCCCAACTTTTTTACAGTTAGGTAATCTCAGTTGTTAACTTTACAAAATCTGATTCATTCAATTTTTTTGTACAATCAATTTGTTCTTTCCTTTCCAGAAATTTGCATCCATACTGACGTACCTTGGGTCTTAATAACCAGGCAGCATCCCCGACAGCACTGTATAAAGGATAAATGTTCCTGTGGATGTAGATTCATGAGGAGATAAATGAACCTCCTGAGTTTGTATGTGCTCATTTCACAGAGAGAACTAAATCCAGAGGCTTTTAAATCAGCCATTTTCTTTGTGGTGATCAAGAAAAGAACACCTTTCTTAGTCTGCAAGAAAAAGTAGAAGAACCTGCCTAAGATCACCACAATAGACTAACTTCAGAACTTGAGCTGAAAACTCTCCACATTTTAATCAGCCACCTCTTTGTGCTAACAAACGAACTTTTCCCACTCCACTAGTATTAGAAAATAAGCTGAAGATCATCATCTCCTTTTTCACTCTTTCCCTTCTTCCACTTTCCCTCTCCCCCTTCCCCTCTCATTCTTCTTCATCATTCTCAGATGAAATAAAGATCATGCACTACGAAGTCCCAGAAAGTCCTAAGCAACACTCTCCAAGATTAGTTTGAGGAACTATGATATCTCCTGCTAAAGTAAATATTATCTTGTATCTCTTATAAAACTGAGATAAATTGCTGGTGAGGATGCTTTGTTGGGATGTATATCCACCATTTGTTCCTTTAAGAGGGTATGTTAGCTGTAAACAACAAAGGAGATATCTCTGAGCAGCTCCAAAGGAATGTAGTCTTCTACATTTAATAACAGCTCATGTTTATAGACCAGTTCCCATGCATGAGGCATCATCAATAGTATGTTTCACTTAATTTTGTTTACTCCTCAAAGTAATTTTATGATACAGGTTCTGTTATATTACCTTTATTTTATATTTGTGGAAATGGAGGCACAGAATGGCAAAGTAACTTATCAAATGAAAACAGGAAAAGTCAAGTTTTGGACTGAGATGGTTGGGCTTCAGAGCTCACATTTCAAACCTTATTATATCTACTTCTATTTCTGTGGATCTCCTAATACTTGTCATGAAGAGATAGGCATTAATGAGCTCTTTATGGCCTACAAAGGCTTCTGAGATATATCCAATATCACACACCTTGTGCCAACCACTTCCTCCATTAATGTACTAAACCACTTTGTGTCTGTCTTTACTAGGGATTTATGGTATTAGAAATCTAATTGTTCAGAGTTAAGAGTTGCTATTATGTAAACTGTTGTTTTTATTGATTAACAATATTCTGAATATCATCATGAATAAAGGCCTGAGCTTTGGAAAGAGATTTTTTAAAGTTCAAACCCAGGTCTACATGGTCAAGCATATTAGGTGCATAATAGTCTCACTGATCATCAGATTCCTCTTTTGTAAAATAATGATATTAGTAATACTGACTTCATAATTGTGATGAATAAGTTAGATATAATGTAGGAAAAAAGTTCAATAGATTTTTATGTGACTTATTATATGCCCAACACTTTAATAATTGAATACTTCAGGGATGAGACTGCTGAATGATTGAAAAAGATTACACAATTACAAGGATTTCAGAAAATAATTCACATGAAAGTGATTTACTGTTTAAATTTGTTTTAGGATATTCAAATTAAACCCTTATGCCCATCTAGAGTACATTTTTTATAGGAATCCAGTATGACTCTCCAATTTGTTAAGGTTTCAGACATCTTAGTTCAGTGTTTTATACATCTTAATATATTCAGGAAAGCCCAAGAGAAAATGGTGAAAGTTCAAAGAAACCAAATGCAATAAAAGAAAGTGATTCTTATAAAGTGCTAAGGAAAACGGGTTATTGATTCAGCATCACCCTGACTGTGCCCTGTGATTCTGGTGTTGCCTCAATGAAAGCATAAAACAATACACTATATGGAAGTTACAAATGCCGTGGGAGAGGTGCAGAACCAAGAAGTACTGGAAATCTTCTGAGGATACCTGAATTTATACAATTTGCAAAACAAATAAATTATCTAGTACCAGCCAAACTGATCCAGTGCTGCGTTCACTCTCCTAAGGAACACATACTAAGATAGGGCAAGCCTGTGATGTGAGAAAATTATAGGCATCCATCTGTATTGTGAAAGATGTTTCCTTTCAAGCAAAGGAATGGCTTAGACATACCCCTACTAAGGCATATTTTAACTGAATGCTGAATGGACAAAAGAAACCAAAGAAAATCACATTATAAAATAAATTCTAAATACAATAATGGATCTGAACTTTCAGTTTAGAAATGTAGTTTTTAAACAAATTGATTTTGAATTTTATGGTGGAAGTAGAGCAAGAATAACGATTTCTCAGGACTTTCAACTGTTAGATTGTTCCTGCAATATGTAATAAAGATTTGCAGTCCAAAATGATCCTAAGTGCTCACTTTCACATAAGAGTCATGAAAGAGTCAAATATTTGGAGTATACCTTGCTTTCCTATATTATTTCCTCTTTTTAAAAATCTCTAACTTCACATTTGCTTTATTATGTCTTGATCAATATTGATTTATTCCGAGTATCACTGTGCTAGGCTTTCAAGGCTTTTTTCTTATAAATTTTTGAGAGCTTAAAATTTACATTCTTTTTTTTAATAATTTGAAGAGTATCCACAGAGGACTTTTTCATGTTTCAGGCGTTAGTGGAATTAAATAGCTAAGCTTTAAATATAATACTTAAGTTGTAGTTAAAATTTCTTCTGTTTAATGTTGTAAATATTAACCAAAAGCTTAGAATAAGGATAATAATACAGTCTCCATCATTTTTGGAGATAATTATTATTCAAACTTCATTAACATTTATAAATATCTAAGACCAATGGACATAAGGATAAGGTCCTCCTACTATTTTAGCACTATGCCACTTAGTAATTATCAAAATATGCTCTATCACTTATTTAAGAGTGCTCAATTGCATTTATACCTAATTGATCAACTCTTACAGTCATTATTAATTGTGGCAGTAATAAATATGCATTTGATATACACTAAACTAAAAGAATTTTAGCATATAAAGCAAATAACGAGGTCTGTATTTAAAGTTACAGCTAAAATTCTTATCCACACTTGAAGATAGTAAGATAATAACCCTATAAGATTTTAACAAAATTTACCAAAAATTCAGATGATATATTCTTATGACTAGTGTTAGGATGCTGGTTAAATGTGATCTAACATAATTACTTAATCATTGCTTAAAAACAAGTTCAGGATTGTCAAAAATTAGGTCAAAAATATGTATTCAGTCTTCAGCTTTCCAAATGCTGAATCTGGGACTAAAACATCTGAAAGAATATTTGTAAACCCTGAGTCCAAAGCCAAACATCTGTACATTTGTAGCTGTTAGGTAAAGTAATGGCATTTATAATTATTTGCATACTATTTTAAAATTTGTATTTTAGCTTCCTTTTTTTCTTCCTTTTCCCCATCTTCTTTTTAATTACGTTTCTTTCTTTCTCCTTCCTTTCCTAAAAAATTTCTCCCTAAATCTATCATGTGGGACACAAGAGGTAGATATCTACAGTGGGAGGTGGGGTTGAAGGAAGGTAGCTACAGTGGTCAGAAGGAAGCTGTCAGAGACCAAGCAAGGTGGGAAGGACGTCTTTATAAAAATGACCTGGCATAGGGAGTCAGAGTTCAAGAGCATAAGCATGTCCCCACAGAAAGGCAGCCTACATGGGGCCTCAGTTTGAGTGAGGAGGCCATTTATGCAGCAGAAGGACTTAGCGTGGGATTCAGAAATGCCCAGTGACAGAGTGACCTAGGGTGGGGGTTCAAAACCAAAGCAGGGTGAAGATGGATCAAAACCAGGAGCCAAAGATCTCTGGGAGTCAAAACCCAAGATAGGAGTAAAAGAAGTATCTATATGGCAGAGGAGGAAAATAAGAGTGTGTGATGTATGGAAAGACTCTTCTCTAGCAGGGCCACTCCCATTTCCTTAATTCATGTCTGCATATTATATCTTCTTCCATTTTTTTCCAAATGTTGTTCTCTGTCCTTGTTTATGCTATAATCTTTCACAGATTTTTTTTCACAAAAGGCAATTTGAGGAATAGTTATAGATGATTCAAGGAGGAATCATGAGAAGCTGCCCTTCTAAGTTATATTTGTTGCATGATTCTAGAAAACATAGTCTCTGTTAATCTTTCCTCGTTTATAAAACAGACCGGAATGCTAATGTTCTTCTTCTTTCCCAGTCTACGGAAGTGCCATGAAGTCAAGGTTTCCTTGGGAAGACCTCTGCACTGGATGTATTCTACATAGGCACACACAATTTGGGAGGATTTTGCTCACTGTGGAGAATGGTATCATTTTTTGAATTTGAAATGATTCAAAAAAATCTAGAACTAATCCTCTATTGCTGATGTGTACTCATAACTTCCTTAGTGCTATTGAATAAGCAAAAGAAAATAATTTGGCCCCATAGAAATGGTGACAGTTATGATTTGCACTTTTGTCCTATGAGCTATTTTCCTTAAATCACCTTTCTGATGTAAAATCCAATTCACATTGTATAAACAAGCTGCGTGAGATTTTTTTACCTAAAGCAATCATGTAGCAATTGCATTGTTTTTTTTTCCCTACATTAAAGACTTTCCCTTTATTAATGATAGTTCTTCTAATTTAAGTTTAAAGTTAGATAACTATAACAGTTATGTATAATTTTTACGTAAAATTTATAAATAATTTTTTCAAGTCCTGGAATAGAAATGTCTTGGAGTTGCTATTCCAGCATATCAAAGCACTTGGCATAGGATTTGGCAGCTGGAAATCCATAGGCAAGTTTTGGCACTTATATACATACGTGTGCTTTGTCAGGCTAGCGCAGTCTTAAAGGAAAATTGAATTCTTATAGATGAGACATAACCTTTTCAGATCAGTTGAGGCCCACCTTTACCTATGTCCTTATCCCAGATCTAATCCATGCATTCATGGATTGGCCTGACTCTGGTAGGTATTGGAGTTTGCTCATGATTTAACACATCTGCCAAAGTAACAAAACTTAATAAACTATAGGAAATTAGGCATGCTGCTAAAATGACTTGGGTAATTTGAAACTATATAAGTAGGTGACAATTATGTTTCCTGATTACCGAATCACAAAAGAACAAGTGCAAAAGAAAATAACATGATTGTTTGTTACTCTTACCAGAACTCTCCATATGAAATTATCAATAATTTTTAGCCAACAGAATTATCGTAGGAGAAAAATGGTTAATCTAGCTACCCCCAAGTCAAAGGCAGATGCTAAACAATGCATTTCCAAAGATATTTGCTAAAAGTGATAGAGTTGACACTGTATAGTTTAATTCATAGTCTTAATTACAGAATATAAAATGTTTTGTAAATGAGGTGCAATGCAGTTTTTCCAGTTTGTTAGTTATTTCAGTAAATAAAAACTTTAAAACGGAGCAAATTTTAGTTAAGACACAATTACATTTCCTTGGAAAATTGCATAATCTAAAGAATAATGCACTGATTGGTGTGTCCCACATTCCAAATCTTTTTAGTTCTCTGGATATCCTATATGATTCTAGACAAGTTTCTTTCAGCACATTGAGTCTTTGTGGCTTACAAAATGAAGACTAATAGCTGCTTCAGAATAACTGACTGTGGAGATTTAAAAATACTGATTCATAAGGTACATTGAGCTTTTGGAAGCAAATGAAAAACAAAAATAAGCACATGTTTTATTGTTATTGCTACAAATTCTATTATTACTCTATGGCTTATATTTTTCTCAACAATAAATTTATGAAACAGGTTATTTGGAAAAAATTGTATCCATGGCAAAACTCTATTCATTTATTAAGTTAGCCATCCTAAAGACACTTCATTTTTCTTTAATTTGTACACGCCTTGAGTTCTTTAAATTACTGAAGAGGACAACCACTTTCTCTTTACGCTTGGGACTATCATTATAAATTCTACTCTACCTTTCAAAGTTAAAAAAAAAGGAGGGGGGAGAGAAAAAGCTTCCCTGAACTAGGACATATTCTAAATGAGATTACTTAGGCTATAAACACTCTCCTAAATGTTTTTCATTTTCATTTACTACATGAAATTACACAGCACATGACAATATATATTCTGATTCTAAATAATTAGTGGAACGGAAGATGGTATTTTTCACAGAAAAAAAGTAAGCAAAAGCTTTTAAATCTGATTTATCCAGACAAACAATCTGAATGCAGAAATTGGTGGCTATGCTCAAACACTGGAATGGCGTCCATGATGCTCTCCCTGTACTAGACACCCTGTATCAGCTCTGATCGTCAGTGGCTGCAACTCCTGAGGCTTGGGAGCTTATTATATTTAGGGAGTAAATGACCTTGCTTTTGACTTTTTCTCCTTTTTATTGATTTATCATAAATGAAAGATAATTAACATTGCCTGTCATAAAAATCCTGAACAGCCATGGCTAGAAAATTAGTATTATAAACTTTGAGGCATATATTACATTATAAAATACCAAAAATAGTGATATGCTGTAATTCAAACAAATGTCTATCTTTAACAATCAAGAAGAGAGCCATTTGATTTCATTGTGGAAAGTCCTGGGTATTTCCTGCCATCATTTGACGTGTACATGTGAATAAATCATTAAAAGGAAAAGAGGAAGGGCAAATAATTTGGTAGTGATAGACAGTATTAACCAGTTTAGCAAGTGCATCAAACTGAGTACAAATTTAAGTCCCATAATTATTTTGTTTCCTCCTTTTTCCTTTCAACTGTATTCATGCACTAAGAATAGTCCTCAAAAAAAATCATCTCATCAAAACCACTGCAGTAATACAATTGAGCTAATTCTAAGAGTCAGCATTCAATAATGGCATCTGTTAGGAAATAAGTTCACTGTTTCATCATCTTGACTCATGAAGTGGCTTTCTACAGGTCACTTCTAATTCTCATTGTAACACCATAGTGTAAGGACACCAGCCCACTGTTTCCCTTCCATGGTCATCCTTCTCCTATCTTTGTTATGGGCTGAGTTTTGTACTATTCCCCAAAAATCCACAGGTGGAAGTCATTTATGTCAGAATATAACCATAATTGTCAACAACAAAAAGGTGATTAAAGATGGTAGGCCCGAGTATGACTGACATCTTTACACAAAGAGAACCAACAAAGAGAAAGAGACACCAGAAACTCCAAAAGTAGCATGCACAGAAATATGGCCACTTGAACACTCAGCAAGAAGGCATCCATCAACAAGTCAAGCAGAAAAGCCTCAGAAAACAGCAAAGCTACTGACACTTTAATCTCAGGCTTGTAGCATTAGAGCTGGTCTAAAGTTCATTTCTGTTGTGTGAAACACCTTGTCCACAGTACTTTTTACAGAAGCCCTAGCAAGCTAATGTGAAATCTTACAGCCAATTCTGGATGTTTGTATGTGTGTGCTTCTGTCACTGGTGACATTATGGGGGTAATGGGGTGTTTTATTTCAGACAACAAGATTAAGTAATTCTTTGAAAGGAGTCCATGGGAATTATACCTTCTGATGTCTAACAATAAAAGACAGTATAACTTAGAATGACCCTCCAGTGAGTTCCTTCTCAAGCAAATTATGATAAAGAAAACCCTATTACTGTAGGGGGAAAATCATGCCCAGTTGAGGTCTTCTGACCAGCAAGAGACCAAAACCCTGTCTCACTCCCAGGTAACATTGGTAGCACAGTGGTAAGAAAGAGCAACGCTTCCCTGAAATGAAATAACCCCAGGAAAAGAATGATATTTTTTTTTCAGGGCTCTTAATCTTCTAGAAGGAAGGTATTGGGGTAAAAAGGAGCTGAGTCTGGTCAACATACAGCTTGCAAGCCCTCAAAATTCAGGCAGGAACATAATTGCTTTGGGGGAAATGCAATCCTTAAACTAAGAGAGTTCTAATCTTGGATCTCAAGGATAGGACACCAATACTGCTGGTGGAGAGATACATTCTACCAAGTAGATGGGTTTCAAGGAGACAGATATCCATAAAGCCTGGAGAAAAAGCCTCAACAGGAACAAGCGAGAAGCAGTAGGGTAGAATAAAGATTCCTTGTTCTCTTGTAAGCAGTACAAGCTTGAACATGACCTGGAATTCTCCTTTAACTCAAAAAAGTAAGGGAAAGTTCCCTAAAATGGAAGACCATGGACTCTCTATAAATAAGACATATGGATTCTCAAGGGAGTCACCAACAAAATAAGATATGGGACTATATTTGAATCTTGTTTTTCTACAATAGGACATGACTGGTACATAGAAGCTAGTGTTGTCCAAGGCCCCAGACCCAAACTCAAAGTCTTAGAATTATTTCCATATGTCCTCCTGTCTGTCTTCTTTCATGACTCATCTCCCACTATACATGTGCACATACCCATATTTAGAGATATCAGTTTCCCAATTTGTACTGCATAGTTTTAAATCTGTTTCTTCATTTCCTTCTCCTATGGATTCGAAGAATTCAAACTCCATCATCTGGACTACCATGCATATTATCAAGCCAATAGTTTCTGTCCTTTCAATATAGCCTTCACATGATTAATTTCTTACAAATATTTATCTGTAAAATATTATTTAATTGCATAATTTTGGGTGCTTTCTAATCTTTATTTAAATTTTTATAATTATTTTCAATATCATACCCCAAATATGCAAGGTCTAAATGTTAGCACTATATGAAATTATAATTCTGCTACTTATTGACTGAGTAATTTAGGATAAATAATTGAAGTTTAATGAACCCTAGTTTCATCATCATTCTTTTGATAATTATTTATTCCATACTATAAACTAGCAGATTTTATAAATACACAGGATTAAGTAGATAATGAAATAGGCAAGATTATTTTCAGGAAGTCTGCATTTGGGTTTAAAAACAAGAACACTAGATGAGCCTCATAGGATAGTTGTAAGTAATGATAAATCATGAATAAAGGCTTTAACATTGTGGCCAGCATCAAGTAACTAATTAATAAAAGCCTAATTTACCTTACAGTAACTTCTTGTCTTCTGGGAAGGACTTTAAGTCACCACCAGTCATGAGAATATCACACTGAGAGCAGTAGCACAGATGTGGAGCTCTTGAGCTTCTAGGAACTAAATGTTTCTGCCCTGCAAATATTCCAGTGTTGAAGCTAAATCCCTGATGTCACAGAGAAGCGGGGCCTTTGGTAGGTAATTAGGTCATGAGGGTGGTGGCTTCTTGAATTGGACCAGAAAAGAAGAAACAAAAAGGCTCATTTCCTTGCTTTCTACTCTCTGCCATGTGAGGATACAAGGAGAGACCATCATCTGCAGTGTAAAAGGTCAGCCTTCACTGGACATTAGATCTGTAGGCACCTTAGTTATGGACTTCCTGGCCTCTAGAACTATGTAAAGAAATCCTCAACGGATCTTCAGAGCCTGATTTCAAAATAATTTTTCTTAATCCTAATTTATCACACTGCACTGTAGGTATTCTCAAAAGATCAAGAGCTGCCAACACCACATTTCCCAAAGGAAAGAAAGAGAGATGAAGTCCTCAGTGCTGAGACAGGAGTCCTCACTTCCCAGATAAAATGAAAAAGAATGTTTAAAATCATTGTTCAATGTTTTATTACACAATATATGATACTGTTATGATTAATTAATTGATAAGAATGATTTTTAAGAATGCAGCAAGTTATAAAATCATTATATATCATAACAGATTGATTTTATTCACCAGATTTAACATTCACAAAAACATACTGATTATCATCAAGTATAAAAAGCAAAGTAAAGATGTTCCTTTAAAATCTTCATAATTTTAAGTATTAAAAAGTGTCAATTTTTCAATACAATTGGGATCTTCCAGTGAGTAAGAGTCAATTCTAATCTATCTTTATAATTCTCAAGATGGTAAAAGGAAAATGCGTTGTGATTTCAACATGAAGAATGTGCTACTTGAGGCTGGACTTATCAAAGAAAGTGAGTAGTGTCAGTCACCTTCCTTTGAGCTTCTTCATCTTTGAACAGTAACTCTCCTCACCATCTTCATTATTTTTTTTAGATATGTCACTCTGCCAATGGCTTTCTCAGAGAACATGAGCTCCAGAGTGCACCTCTTCTTCAGTTAGAAAAACCACCCAAACATTAAAAACTTAAATAAAAACAGCTTGGAGAGGACAATATTGTTTTAAAATTAGCTTTATGCCAATGCTCCAAAAATTAGAGCTTCTTCTAAGACAAACATAGAAACTATCATTGTATTTAATAACTCTGTTTGACCAGCCCAAGAGCAATTTTTTTTCTTTCAGTTAAACATCAAAACATTTTCTATGTTAACATTTTTTGAAAAGTAATAGATATATTGACAAATTTCCTTAGATAATTGAATAATTCAAAGATATTTGTCTCTAGAATTTATCTTTGAATTTTAAGAATAAAGATAGTGAAATCTAGCTGACATTTTCCCAGTAAAAATACTAAATAACCACAAAAAATACTACAAGTATGTATCATTTCTTGCCTTAAATAAAACAAAGAAGCTAAAAAGTAACCAGATATTATGCATAACATGACTGAACTCTCTCTCTTCCCCAAAGTCATAATATTGAATCTGAATGATCCTCACAATTCACATGATTATCCTGTTAATCAGGAAGTAAATATGCCTTCTATTCTTGTGTCTAATGGACATGAAGGAGATGACAGTCTCTGACAGAAGTATATGATATAAAGTATGAAGGTGAATTAAAGGAATGATTTCAATCATTGCATCACATAGCACTGTCTCATAACCAACCCTGAGCCCTACCTCCAACAGGTGAAATGAGCCATGATACAGGAAATTCAAGCTGTAAAAGAAAAGCAGGACATGATCCCTGTCACCTGTTCCATCCCTTTCTGAATAAAAAGATATACTCAAATGCTCACACCCTAACTCAGGAAAAAACACATGTCAAGAATGAAGGGATGGAATCCAACATAATGTACTCCGTGTGATACCAAGAAAGTAGATAAGCTACTACTAACCATAGCCCCATGAAAATGACTCTGGGAAACAGAAAGCAAAACTCAAAAGAGAAAAGGAGTCTGGAAGGGAATAAAAACAAATACCCCAAAAGAACATCTCACTAGGGAAAAACTTAATGAAAACATATGTCTATTTTTTAAATCGGAGAATTAAAAATGGAAAGAAAACAGACCTTGAGATAAAGAAACTGAAGACAAATCAAAACCATGCCAGAGATAACAAATAAATTATAAAAATTTCAAGGAACAGAACATAGGTTGCTAAATAATGTAGACTAATGTAGATGAAATTAAGTAAGCATAGTAAATTTAGGAAGGAAAACACAGAAACACATCACTGATAACCATACATTTGATGAGACTCTTCACATTACCACATTTCTCACTTAAAGCAAGAATTTTTGCATTGTTAAGTTTTATAAATATTTATATGCTTAGGTATAATTGACCAAATAAACAGCATATATTTGAGTATAAAATTGAATAATTTTGACATATACATGTATGCATTAGCCCATAAACACAATTAATCATTATATACTTTACAAAAATTTCCTCATGTCTCTGCAATCTTACTTTTCTCTATCTCCTTACATTTTTCCATCCCAGCAAGCACAGATCTTGCTTCCTTTAAACACTAAAGATTAGTTTGTATTTTCTATCTGGTGATACAAATGTCACACATTATGAATTAATTTTGCTTGTCTTCATTAGCTTAACATAGTCATTTTGAAATCCATCACTGTTGTGTGCATCGATAACTCATTCCTCATATTGCTGAGTCGTATCCTATTTTATGGCTACAGTACGTTTTGTTTATATTTTCCCTTGCTGATGGACATAGGATTATTTCCAGATTTTACCTATTACAAATAAGCCTGCTGTTAACATTTATGTAGAAGATTTAATGTGGACACATGCTTTCATTTCTATTGGATAAATGATTAACAGTAGAATGGTTAGATCATATGATAAGTATATATTTAACTTTTTAAGAAACTATCGAAGTGAATATCACATTTTTTATTCCCATAGCACAAGAGAAATCCACTTTCTCCACATTCTTGCCAACATTTGCTAGGGGCAATTTTTCTTAATTTTATCCATACCAATAGTGGTGTAGTTCTATCTCATTGTACTTAATGAGATTTGCATTAATTTACATGTCTCTAATGACTAATAATGCTAAAAAATTTTTTCATGGTGTGCATTTTCCAACTTCTGTTGTAAATTTTCTCCTCAAATATTTTCTTCTTGTTTATTGTTTATAATAGGATTATTTATATATTTTGGGTAACATCCTTAACTATAAATGATTTGGAAATACTTTTTCCCAATATTTTTGTCTTATCTTTCCATCCTCTTAACAGCATTTCTCAAAGAGCATTTTTTATAGTGAATGAAGGTTAGTTCCTAAGCTTATTTTCTTCTATGGATCATACTTTTGATGTCTTATCAAAGAAATTTTGGCTGGGCTCAGTTGCGCAGCCTATAATCCCAACAGCTTGGAAGGCTGAGGCAGGAGGATTTCAAGGTCAAAGTTGGCATTAGCAAAAGCAAGGAGCTAAGCAACACAGTGAGACCCCGTCTCTAAATAAAATACAAAATAGGTCTGGGGATGTGGCTTAGTGGCCAAGTACCTCTGAATTCAGTCCCTGGTACCAAAAAAAAAAAAAAAAAGGAGTTTTGGACCTAGGGATGTAGCTCAATGCTAAATCATTTGTCTAGCATGTGAAAGGCCCTGGGTTTGATTTCCAACACCACAAAACGAAAAACAAAATTCAAAGACCTGATTTTTTTGCCAGATCCATGTACACAAAATTTTTTTCTTGTTTTCTTCTGTAAGTTCTATAGTTTTAGGTTTTATATTTAGGTCTATCATCCATTTTAAGTTAATTTCAGTATAGAGCATTTAGATAGGTAATAGAATTGGTTTTTGCTTGCTTTTTTGTTGTTGTTGTCTATCTGTATATTAACATACAGTTCTCCCAACAGCATTTGCTGAGAAGAGTATTATTTCTCCAGTGAATTACCTCTGAAACTGACAAAAATTGGTCATCCACCTATGTGATTGTATATTTCAACTTTAAATCCTGTTCATTCCACTGACTGATTTGCCTACCATTAACCAACACCTATGTTATATTTAATAATATAATTGCATATCAAGTCTTAAAATCCAGTAGTGTTAACCACCCATGATGTTTTTTTGAAAAAAATCTGTTTTGTGTACTCTATGTCCTTTCCATTCTTATATAAATTTTAGAATCTGTTTGTCATTTTCTGCAAAATATCTTTCTGTGATTTTGATTGAGATTAAATTGAATCTATGTCCTTTAACATTAATTGTGGTTTATCTGTTGGCCTTTCATAGATATTCTTCCTCAGGGTGAGGAAGTTCTTTTCCAAGCTTGTTAAGAGTTTTATCAGCTATTGATTGGGACTGTATTAAATACATGTTTAAATACATGTTCTGTGCCCATTTTGGTGATCATGTGCCTTCTGTTTTTGGTTTGTTGAGTTAATTATATTGATTGACTTTTTAATAGAAAACTCATTTTTGCTGGGTATAATGGTGCACGCCTGTAATCACAGCAACTCAGGAGGTGAGACACCAGGGTCACAAGTTAGAGGCCAATCTCAACAGGTTCTAAGCAACTCAGCAAGATCCTTTTTCAAAATAAAAAATTGAAAAGGCTGAGGATGCAGTGCAGTGATAAATATCATCTCTGGGTTCAATTACCAGTACAGAAAAGGAAAAAAAAAAAAAAAAAAAACGAGTTTTCAATTCTGGAGACACACCTGTATATTTATGTTGACTTAAACTTTTATGTACTACTACACCGAATTGCTAAATTTTTGTTAAGCATTACTGAATCTATGCTCATGAAAGATATTATAGTTTCCAGTTCTTGTAATCTCTTTGTTTGATTTTGAAGCAAGGTAAATCTGACTCCATAGAATGTGTTGATAAACATCTACTTATCGTAAGTTTTCTGGAAACATTTGCTTACATATTATTTCTTCCTCAACTGGTTAGAAGAATTGAACCACAAGAGAGATCAAGGGCTTAGAGTTTCCTTTGTGGGAAGGTTTGCAACTACAAATTCAACTTCAAAGATGATAGCATTCTTCAGTTTATGTATTAATTTAGAAAAAATCTGATCTATTTCATGAGCACTGGGAATTTGTGACTTTCAAGGAATTTTCCCACTTCATTTAAGTTTTTTAAGTTTATTATCGTGAAGTAGTTCAGAATGTTGTTTTGCTATCCTTTTAATATCTCATGGAATTTGTATTGATGTCTCTTCTCTCCTTTGTTGTATTGGCAATTTGTGTGTACTTTTTATTTCCCTGTTTGGTCTGACTAGAAGTTTATCAATTTTATTGATGGTTTTGCAGAATTATTTTTGGTTACATTGATTTTTCTGTATTGTTTTAATTTTTTGCTATTTCATTGATTTAAATCCTTATTCTTATTTTGTTTCCCTGATTAATTGAGTTTACTTTGTTCTTCTAGTTAGAAAAAAACATGAAAAAGAATTAATAATACCAGATAAAATAACCTGTGAAAATACTTAACACAGTATATGCCACTTAATTATCATTTTTAATATGTGAGTGTGAACACTGATTTGAGAACTTTTTCTTTTCTAAAATAGGCTTTCAGTGGTTATAACTTCCTTCTGATTATTACATTAATGTCATGCCAAAAATTTTGATGTGGCTGCATTTTCACCCACTTTAAAACAATTTTTTTTTCTTATTTGAAATACCTAATAGGATTAAACTTTCTCATTTAGTTTTCAAATATTTCTGTTTCCAGAAATAATTTTGTTATTGATTCATAATTTAATCCTCTATGTCAAGAGACATGTTTTGTATGATTGAACTTCTCTTAAATTAATTACACTCATTTTATGATCCAACATATATCTATTTTGATGCTATTCATTTAAAAAGAATGTGTAAATACACTGATAAAATTACAGACAAAACAATTATATAAAACTTGATTCTCAAGGCTAAAAGTAAATCTGATAGGATTATAAACATAGAATTAATATACATAAAATATATATTAAACAATCAAATCAGATAAAAAGATATACAAAGACATAATTGAAATTCAGCTTATTTCATATATAAACCATAATAGCTTTCTTTATCAAAAAGATACTTTCAAAGGAATTAATAATGTGAGATAAAATAACTTGTGAAAATACTTAATACTGTATATACCATTTAATTATCATGTTTAATATTTGTTTAAAAATATGAATGTAGAAAAATGTTCTAGTCAGTCATATAATCATAGCATAAATAATGCTATAATAATTTTATCTCTGCTAACCTTTATATTGAGGATATGTATATATAGTTGAAATCATAATAATTATTTTTCAGATAACTAATTATAAGAAGTTATATATTGCATAATGTTTGTAAAATGAAACAAAAGTCTTTAGTCTGTATGCTTAGTCTTATAAAAATACAATTGACATGGTAAATTGCAAAGATGTTTTCTTTCATTGATAAATCTCAACACATTGTCTCAGAAATAAATTTTCTTTCCTTTCTCCTCTCTTGTTTGGTTATATCTGCCTTGTTTAAATGGCATCATTTTAAATGACAGGAAATAAAAATTAGTAATAGAATAATAATTTGCAAAATAAAGTGGAACAACACCTGCCCTGGTGAGGACTGAAACAAATTGTTTTAGGTAACGTTATTATTTAGAGTTATTTTTCAAAACTGGAAAGATTCAGATCCCAAAATCTGAACTAATGGGAAAATTTTTGTTTATTAATTTCCTTTTTCCTTATAAACTGAGATTGAGATTTCATTCAAAAGAGGAGGCTTACAGTTCCCTGGAGATTGCATATTGAGGAATAAAAGTTACCATTAAGTAACATTTTCTTGAATGCAAAAGGATTCTTGAGAATAGAATAAGAGTTACCATGGGTACAATATTCACAGAAAGAGTATGATAGCTCTCTGGAGATTGCATGCAGGGAAATAAACATTGTTATTAAGCAGCATTTTGTTGAATGTTTAAGAATTTTTGAGAACAGAATAAGAATTACCATGGGTACAATATTTGATATACATTCTAACATATTTTAAAAGTGGAACCTAGTAGTCACAGAAATGCCTTTAAATATTATTTAGGACCTCTGGTTTCAATCCTGACATGTGAAAGGCTTATAAGTTGTCACTCTCATTCTTGTGAGAATCAAACTAGACAAAGTAGAATCTTTCATTTCACTCAGGCCCATTGGAAAGAAAGGTGACAAGGGAAACTGACACCCCAAAATGTGGAGGGGCATGTAAATAGAGTGAATCACAGTTAGAGCTCAGTTTACATAGGATAAAAGCAGATGGAACCATAAAATGATAATAACATTTAGCTGGTAGTTTTGACAAATTGCTAGAGGGTAAGTAGGTAATAGTGTGAGAGCGAGGAACTCCTTGAGATTGTAATCCCACAGTTGTATAGGTTTGAATCCCAAGAACCCTAACAGGTTTGCATCAAGAAAAGCAAAGAAAATCTTGCCGTGTTTTCCTGATGGGACAGACAAAGTAACCACTTGGGAATAGGTTTAGGGTCTTCTACAGCATACCCAAGCCTGCTTCCAAGGGGAGCACACATTGTCAGAATCCCGCCACACCTACAGGATGGACATTTTGAGCTCACCTTATGGAGAAGTAGGGGCAAAACCAAGAAGCACTTGTGAACATCATAGACCACAGGCCCAGACCCCCTGAAAGATTAAGATTTAATACAATTTTAATTTTAATTATACATTTAGAATTTCTTCCTCTCCCCCATACCATACCATTACATCAATAGGTCTCCAAGAAAGCATCATGGACTACAATTGAAATGGAAGCAAAAGACAAACTTTCTAAAGAGTATAAAGGGAAGCTTCGAAAATCAAGAAAGGAGACAAAAATAAGTGCACCAGGCAATGAGGGTGTAACTCAGTGAGAGAGTGCTTGCCTAGCATAAGGTCCTGGATTCAATTTACAGCACCACAGAGCAAAACAAATAATAACAACAATTAAAAAAAAAAAAGGACATAAAGCTATAGAGAACACTAAGCATGTCACACTCCTAGCCATCTTAATATAAAATGTATAAAATGTCATATTAAAAGCCTAATGATCCCTATTCTTATCACCCTATGGACCATGACTGAGAATTTTCCAAAATTCATGACACAAAAAAACTACTGACCCAGAAAGTTCAGAGAATACCATAAGGGATAAACACTTAAAAAACTCTAAACCTAGGTACATCATATTTAAACAACAAGAGCAAAGAGAAAGTCCTGAAAGAAGTCAAAAGGAATAAAAACACTTTGCAAAGGGTAGAACAAAGCAAAAAATAAGAACATGTTCAATAATTATAGGTTGTGGATATGTGAAATAAGAGAAAGGTTCTGTAACTCAAGAAGTGGAAATTGGTAAATACTTTGTTATAAAATAACTATGTACAAGGTAGTGCTGCAATTGAAATAGACTTTGATTACTTGTAAATGCATTTTTTAACTCTAGGGAAACCACTAGAAAATTTTAAGTAGAAGCATAATTGATAGAGAAGAAAACAAATAGAATTATATAAAAGAATCAAGTAACACCACAAGGGCAGAAAAAAAGAGCAGAAGGAAAACAAATCAGAGAATTATTGTAGCATAGAACATGACAACAAGCCACATAACTACTAATTCAAGCATATCAATGGTTGTTTCACATAAAATGGTCTAAATACACCAATTTTTACAAAGAGATCATCAAGAGGGACAAAATATAAAAGACCCAACAATAGGTTGTTTATCCACTTTAAGGAATAAGGAACCCTTTTTAAATATGAGCACAAATATGTTAAAGAAAAGGAGGAAGATACACCATGCTAATAGTCACAAAAAGAAAATTGGAATAGCAATATTAATGATCGTCAAGGAAAGAACCAGAAAAAAAGGAAAATAATCAGTGATAAAGACAAATATGCAAAAAGATAACATGAATATTTGAAGAAGACAAAATAATGTTTAACATGTACACACCTACACACCTAACAATAGAACATCAAAATACGTGAAGCAAAAACTAAATAGATAAAATACTAAATAGATAAAAAACTAGATAGATAAATACATGATGAAGCTGGAGACTTTAACAACCCTCTTTCAGTAATTGACAGATTGAGCCTTTTTCCTTCACCTTTAAAAAATGTTTTACAGACTTCATTTTCATTCATTGTAACATATAGAGTACAAATTTTCATTTCTATGGTTGTGCATGACATACATTCATACCATTCTTGTTAATGATACATGTACATAGGGCAATGATGTCTGTCTCATTCCACCAATTTTCATCCCCCCACCCCCTCCGCCTCTCATTTAAGCAGACAAAATTAGCAAAGTCTCTGAGGTGTCCAGAGTAGCTACTCAATACAATCCAAAATGTTCAGTTTTCCACAAATAATTATGAAGCAAAGAAGCAAAAAAGTGTGATCCATAAAAGGAGAAAAAATAAGACAATGTAAACTGCTTTTGAGGAAGTGAATTTAGCAAAGACTTCTAAACAGCTATATTGACAGATATAAGGAAAATGATGTTTAAAGAATGAACAGAATATAATAATGTTGTAACATTATAACAGAATTGTAATAGTTTCATCAAATATAGAAGAGCAATAAAAATGAAATTACTTTTTTAAATAACCCTAGAATATAAAATTGTAATAGAAATGAAGTAGATTTGAATTGACAGGAATAAATAACTATCTAGCAGATAAAGATAGATCAATAGAAATAATGCAATCAGAAAATAGAAAGAAAAGATAATTAAAATGTTAACAGAGATTTAGAAACATTGGGGACACCATTAAGTGAATCAAAACACAAACTATGGGAATACCAGAATGAGAGAATAAAGAGGAAGAAACAAAAAATGTGTGACTGAAAACTATAAATTTGATTAAAACCATGAATCTGTAGACTAATTTCAAGAAAAAAAAAGTCAGCCCACACAATAAGAGGAAATGTTGCAAACATAACCAATAAAGGATTTGTATTCAAATTTTATAAATATTTCCTGCAATTCAATAATAAAAGTAACTAATCAAACTATAGAAAAATTTTTTCCTTCAAAAGAAATATACACATATCCAATAAGCACATGGAATGAGCTAAATATCATTATTGAAAACACAAACTATGGGAATACCAGAAATGAGAATTGAAGGCACGATAAGATGCAATCACACCCACTATGATGACTTAAATAAAACAGATAATGAAAATCCTGGTGAAGGTTTAGAAAATCTGAAACCCAAATTACAACTCACATACATTATTGGCAAAAATATAAAATGGCAAAGCCAATTTGGAAAATAGTCTAAACAGACACAACAAACTGCCTATCAACTCCACTCCTAGGAATATGCTCAAGAGAATGAAGACACATTCACCCAAAAACTTGTACATGAATGTTCACAACACTCTAATTTGTAGTAATCAAAAGTAGAAACACCGGGAGCGGTGGCACTTGCCTGTAATCTCAGTGGCTCGGGAGGCTGAGGCAGGAGGATCCAGAGCTTAAAGCCAGTCTCAGAAACTTAGCGAGGCATTTAGCAACTCAGTGAGACCTTGTCTCTAAATAAAATATAAAAAAGGGCTGGAGATGTGGCTCAGTGGTTAAGCATCCCTGTGTTCAATCTTCAATATCAATAAAAAGTAAAAGCAACCTAGACATCCAACAACTGGTGAATGAATACATAAAATATATCACATAAGTATGATGGAATATTATTCAGCAATAAAAAGGAATGGAGTACCAAAACAGACTACAACATGGTTGAATCTTGAAGGCATTACGGAGTGCAAGAAGTTATAAAGACTATGTTACATTATTCCATTCACTTCAAATATTAGGAATAGGCCAACTATAGATGGCAGTTAGTACATTTGTGGATGCCTGAGGCTGAGGGTATGGGTAGGAATGGGGAGCAAATTCTAACATATATGGGTTTTCTTTGTAAAATAATGAAAATATTCTGAAATTCAATTGTGATTGTTGCAAACCTCTGAATATACTTAAAATTATTGCCTCATTTGTAATATATGAATGGTACATGAATTATATATTAATAAAACTGCTAAAATAAATTTGAGATTAAGAATACAAAAGAATTATAATACCAATTAGCTAGACAGAAGAATCTGATAGAAGTCAGATGCTTCTTAGGTGCAGCTCAGGTAGCTCCAGCCTCCTCAAGTACAAGTGTGCTGGGATTAAAAATTGGGGTGACAGGGTAGAAATGCAACCTGAAACCTTTCCCCAAGAACAATCTTTCTTTCCTCATTTGCCTTACTTCTAGATTTCTCTGAATTAGCCTGATTCATGCCCTTTTATCTTAGCATTTCTTCCTCCAAGATGACAGAATTACACCTCACATTAAACTCAGTCCTCTTCCCATTAACACAGTAGCTATTGGTGTTTCCTATCATCATTACTGTCTTTGCGCTCTATCGATCAGAAAGGCATTGCTGGAAGTAGAGTATTATTTGAGAGTATCTTTCTTGATTATTCTAGTTGGCATTTTCTTCTAAGCATAACTTAAAAAGATGTTAAGGAAATATCTCAGGGAATTTTAGTTAATCTTGGTATGGCATAGTTTTGTCAAAGATAAATATCCTCTTCCTCAATTTGAGATCCCTGAATTGCCTTGGGGCTATCCACCACATTCAGATAATCTTCTGAATTATCAAGGAACAGGAACAGGTATGCATTCTGAAATTGTTTTTATAATACTTTAGTTCATAATGGAGAAGTATAATTGAGTATCCACATTCATATTTATTTAGTATTTAATATATAATGAACAAAGACTATTGAAAGATTAAGTTTGGTTATCTTATTAGTGTTCCATTGATAGTTCAATTAAAACAAGAAGACTACATTTAATTTTCCCATATATTAATAGATAAAATGAAAGCCAGAAAGCTCTCTCAAAAAAGTAAGTATTTGAAACAAGCTGAGCTGCCCCCTTATTCGTCCCAGGCACTCCCACATTCCACACAATTTACATAGTCAATTGAGCCACTGCCATAATTAACCCAAGCTGTATAACCAGCCTGAGTTATAGCCCTAAACCATAATTTGCTTAAGCTTCTTAGTTGCCCCCAGACGGTATTGGTCCTGGGACTGTTTCATGACCACTAGACCCTTGAGCCAGTGCCAGCCTCAAGGTCATGCCATCACTGCTGAAGATACAACAATGGGGCCACAATTCTAAAGCCACCAGGTTCATTGTTTGAGTGGGTGCATAGTGATTCCCCCAAACACACACTGGTATGTATACCACCCACCTGGGCCACTGTAATAACCCCTACCTAATGTGACTCCCGGTCCTAAAGGGTTCTCCTACCCTATCACCACACATACTGTGCCTAAATCCACTGAATACACATGAAAAAGATATGGGGAGACAATACTGTGGTACCCAAAGGGAACTAAGGTCAACATAGCTTATGAAACTGACACCCCCAAATATATTTTCCAGAGATAAATGATTACTCCCAAAGCTACCATATGAAGGTGGTGGAGACAGCTTATCCACCAAATGTGCAAATTTCAGTGTAAGGATACAAGCAGTTGAAGGAAAGGTAGCATGATGCCTCCAAAGAAACTTTATAAGTCTTCAGCAATAGACCTCAAAGAAAAAGATATTGTTGGATTCCTGAAAAATAACTCAAAAGAATGATTCTAAGGAAACTGAATTAAATTCAAGGATACACAGCAACATAATTCAATGAAATTCAGAAAACAATTGAAGATGTTCTTGAGAAATGCACCAAAGAGGTGATGATTTGAAAAAGAATCAATCACAAATGTTGGAAATGCAGAATTTAACAAGTCAAATACAAAATACAATTGAAAGCTTCAACAGCAGACTAGATCAAGCAAAAGAAAGAATGTCTAAACTTGAATACATGTCTTTTGGAATATACCTGTCAGACAAAAGATTAAAAAAAGGAAGAAGAAAGAATGAAGAAAATATCTGAGATATTTGGGACAACATTTAATGAACAAATATTCTCATTTTAGAGTTACCTGAAGGGGAACAAAGGGGAAAAGGCATAGAAAACCTACTCAATGAAATAATAGCTGAAAATTTTTCTATCCTAAGAAAGGTATAGACATCCAGGTACAGGAGGCCCATAGTTCTCCTAATAGACTTGACCAGAAAAAATCTTCACAGCACATTACAGTCCAATAGTCAAAAGTACAAGACAAAGAGAGAATATTTAAAACTACAAAAGAAAATTGTCAGGTCACACTTAAGATAATTCCCATTTCTTAAAAGAAGACTTTCAGGCCAGGAGAGAATTGAATGACATATTCCTGAAATAAAATAACATCCAACCAAGAATACTATTCTCAGCAAGGCTATCCTTCAGAAATAAAGAAGAAATGAAGGATTTCCAAAACAAACTAAAATGTGGGGAATTCATCGCTACCAACTCAGTTTTAAAAAGATGCTTAAGGATGTCTTATAACCAGAAGTAAAAGAAAGATAACCAACATCAAAAAAAGTCAAAGTATAACAACTACTAGAAGAGCAGATACACGCAAGAAATATAAAAGGAATCAAACTTTATCAATATAGCAAGCCAGCAAACCACAAAAAGAATAAACATTAAGAGTAAGAACAAGATATATTCAGAACAACCAGAAGAAAATCAACAAAATGACGTAGTAAGTCTCTACCTATCAATAATAACTTTTAATATAAATAAACTAAATTCCCCCAATTAAGGTATACTGGCCGTCTGGGTAAACAAAAATAATAGTAAGACCCAACAATATGCTATCTATATGAAGCTTAGTTCACCAATAAGATTACAAGTAGACTAAAAATTAAAGGATGGAAAAGATATTCCACACATATAGAAACTGTAAGCAAGTAGGAGTAGCTATACTTTTATATCTGACAAAATATTCTTTAAGACAAAAACTGTAAGAAGAGACAAGTGTCACCATCAAATGATCGTGGGATCAATTCAACCAGAAGACATAACAGTTGAAAATGTACATGGATCCAATGTTGGAGCACTAATTTTACAAAACACAGTTGTAACTAAAGGGAGAAATAAATTCTATTACAATACTGGTATGAAACTGCAATACTTCACTTTCCTCAAATGACAGATCATCCAGGCTCACCAACAGACATTTACAGAAAATTTCATTCAGCAGCTGCAGAATGTACTTTCTTTTTATCAACATGTAGAACTTCATCTAGAACAGAGAGTATACTCGGCCACAAAACAAGTATTAACAACAAAGTAAAATAAGTGTTAACAAAAAAAGAAAAAGAAAAGAAATCACATCTTGTCTTTTCTGATCATAATAGAATAAAACTAAAAATCAAGAGCAAAAGACACATTGAAAGTCATACACATATATGAAGACCAAACACACTTTTTAACAATGGATGATTAAAGTAATAAAAAGGTGAAATTAAATATTTCTCAAAATAAATGAAAACAGGAACATCACGTATTAAAATTTATGCAGTACCACACAAGAAGCACTTTTAAAAGGGAAGTTTAAAGCAGTAAGTGCCTACATAAGAGAAATACAAAGATTTCAAAAAACCTACCTAACAATGCATCTTAAGGTCTTAGAAAAGCAAGAACCAACCAAGCTCAAAGTTGGAGGATGGAAGAAAAAAATTGAAAAAGATCAGAGCAGACAAATGAAGTAGAGTCTAAATAGCTTAATACAAAAAATTAATGTAATGAAAGTTTGTTTTTTTAAATGTGAACAAAATTGAAATATCTTTAACTATACTGAACAAGAAAAGCAAAAGATTCAAATAAATAAATAAAATAAAATAAAATCAGCTATGAAAAAGGAGACATTACAACTGATATACATAGAAATACAAAGAATTATTAGGAACTATTGTAAACAACCATCCATTAACATATTGGAAAACCTAGAACAAACGGATTAAACTCTGGATACATATGACCTACCAAAATTGAACCATGAAGGCATAAAAGGCTTGAAGAAACAAATAACAAATAGTGAGATCGAACTTGTAATAAAAAGCATCCCCTAAAGAAAAGCCCAGGACCAGCTTTCACTGCTAAAATTCATCCAAACTTTGAAGAAAAACAAATACCAGTTCTTTGTGAGAGAGAACAATTTCATACTCATCCTATAAAGCCAACTATAAAGGCAACATTATCCTGATGTCAAAACCAGACAAGAATACATACAGACACAAAAAAAGAAACTACAGATCAATATTCCTGATAAGCATAGATAAAAATATTTACAACAAAATTGTATCAAACTAAGTGCAACTTCACATCAAAAAAATCATTCACCATAATCAAGTTGGAATTATCCCAAGGATGGAAGAATGGTTCAGCATACACAAATCAATAAACTTAGAACAACATATCAATATAATGAATCATAAAATTAATACAATAATCTTAATAGATACAGAAAAATCATTCAATAAAATTCAACAAACTTTCATAATAAAACCCTGAATAAATTAAATAAAGAAGGATCATACCTCAAGACAATAGAGGCTGTACATGACAAACTGACCACCAATATCATATTAAGTGGGGAAATACTAAAACTATTTCCTCTAAGACCTGGAATAAGACCAAAATTTCAGGACTCACTATTCATATTTGATGTAATCCAGTAAGATTAACTAGCTCAGTTAGGCTAGGAAAATAAAAGGCATACATATAGGGAGAATATCAAATTATATCTATTTGCTGATAATATGATTCTATATAGAGAGAAACATAAAGATTCCACCAAAAACCTGATAAACAAATTCAGTAAAGTTACATAATACAAAATCAAAATACAAAGATCAATACCATTTTTATACACCGATAATGAACTTACTGAGAAAGAAATCATGAAAGTGATTATTTACAATAACTACAATAAAATACATAGAAATATGTCTACCAACTAAGTGGCATACCTTGACAAGGAAAGTTACAAAACACTGATTAAATAAATGTAAGAAGACAGAACAAAATAGAAAGAACTTCTATATTCATAGACTGGAAGAATTAATATCATTAAAATTTCCATACTACACTAATGATTTGTAGATTTAATGCAATATCCATCAAAATATCAATGTTATTTTTCACAGAACTGGAAAACTTAATCTCAAAATTAATATGGAAACCAAAAGACCCCAAATATCCAAAACAATCTTGAATTTCATTAACAAAGCTAGAGTCAGCACAATATTGGATTCCAAGATGCACAGCATAGTCAACTAAACAGCATGATGCAGGCATAAAAGCAAACACAAAGACCAGTGAAACACAATAGAGATCTTAGAAATGGAACCATGCATCTTTAGCCATTTTTTCTCAACAAAGCACCAAAAACATATATTGGAGAAAGGAAAGGAGAGTCTCTTTAATAAATGGTTCTGGGAAAATTGAATATTCATGTGTAGAATATCAAAATGGGTCTCCATCTCTCACCGGTTACAAAGATCAATTCATCATGTGTTAAAGACCTAATATAATAAACATGAAAGTCTGAAACTACTAGAAGAGAACATAGTGAAAACCCTTGAAGACATCAGTATAGGGCATGACTGGGGGGTTATGTTCTCAAAAGCACAGGAAACACAGATAAATGGGATTACACCAACTCAAAGGCTTATCAACAGAATGAAGAGACAACCCACAAAACCAGAGAAAATATTTCCCAAGTATTCATCAAAGTATCAATATCCAAAATACATATGGAAATCAAAAACTTAATGCATAATAGTCCAGTTTTAAAATGAATGAATGATCTGATTGAATACTTATCAAAAGAAATATAAATGACCATAAAATATGTGGAAGGTATCCAATCATCAGCCATCAGGAAAATGCAAATCAAAACTACAATGAGATACCATCTCACTTCAGTAAGAAAGGTTATTATCAGTAATAATAAGTTTTTTTAAATTTTTTAAATTTTTATAGACTTCATTTTGATTCATTGTACACATATGGGGTACAAATTTTCATTTCTATGGTTGTGCATGATGTACATTCACATCATTCTTGTTAATCACACAAGTTTATAGGGTAATGGTGTCTCATTCCACCAATAATAAATTTTTTAAATAACAAATTTTGATGAGGATGTTTTGAAAAAGCAACTCTTGAACACTGTTAATGGGAGTGTAAATTCATATAATCATTATGGAAAATATGAAGTTTCATCAAAAAATTAAAAATAATCTATCACAAAATCCCACCATCCCAACCCTGGGTGTATACACAAAGGACCTGAAATCAGTTTACCAAAGAGATACCTGCACTTCCATGTTTATTGCAGTACCATGCACAATAGCTAAGATACGTGTCAAACAAGAGATTAATGGAGCAAGAAAATGTGATGTAAATACACAATGTAATATTATTCAGCTATAAAGAAGAATGGAGCCCTATCATTTGCAGCAGATGGAAGAAATTATGTTAAGTTAAATAAGTCAGACATAGAAAAACAAAACTACATGTTCTTTCTCAGATGTGGAGGCTAAAAATGTAACCTTGAATGTAGGACAATTATTACTAGAGGCTAGGAAGGGGAAGGGAGGTTGGATGATGGGTACCAATACCTCTTGATGAACATAAAGAATAAGTCTGGTTTTCCACAGTACAGATAGGATGACTATAGTTTACCATAACCTAGTATATACTTTATGAGTGTAAGAGAGTTCAAAGGCTCCAAACATAAAGAAATGATAATCATAGGGAAATAGTACCCTGATTTTATCAGTGCACACTATATGCATGTGTGAAGCATTACACTGAACTCCATTAATACTAATATTTATATTTATATATAAATACACACATTAGTATATATATTTACATGCTAATATATGTCCATGGTTTGGTCTAAGGATAAATACATAACAAAGGTGAGCCAATGGCTTTCTCCAGGACCTTTCTGTGAGAATATTAGGTAGTGATGAAAGAATCTCTCCTTCCTCCATCAGAAAATATGACCCTAGAACTTAACAAAATTAACATCCTCACTAGATAGGGAAGTCTGAAAGAACTGAATGGACACACAGAGAAAAAGAGCTGAGAGAAAGAAAGCAGAAATTGCCACTGTTAAACTTTAAGTTCCTAAGATACCCAAAGCTACTCTCAATGTAGTAATTTCCCTCTTGGTCTATAAATTATAGGTAAAAGTGATAGATAGATAGATAGATAGATAGATAGATAGATAGATAGATAATAGATAGATAGATAGATAGATAGATAGATAGATAGATAGATAGATAGATAGATATTAGAGCATGTATGTACCTATTTGACATACTATAAAAGCACCTTGATTATCCATAACAATTAGAGTTTCTTCCCTGCATTATGTATGTATGAGGAAGTTGGAACTTCATGCTAACTTTACTCTCAAAGAATCTCCTTCTTGTTAGAAACATAAGAACATGTAAGCAAGGGTAATACATTTTAGAATATACTATAGAGTTTTATGTGAGGAATATAGACTGCCCAGGGTAAGAAAGCACTAGAGAGATTGCTATCTCAATAAACTTTTTGGCAATGTAGTTTTAAGACTTGCACAACTATCCACCATGGTTTGGTAAGCCAATTCCTCATTCATGCTACTTTGACTGAATTCTGTCTCCAGTGGGAAAGCAACTTTTCCATGGTGTGAAGCTTCTGAAGACATTTGGAGCTAGTAACCCTTTGTTATGAGAGGATGTCTTATGCATTACAAGAAGTTTAGCAGCATCCCTGGCCTCTACCCACCAGATAACACATTCCCCACTCTTGTCATGACAAAAACATCTCTAGCAATTGCCAAATGTATAAAATCACCTAAGTATAAAATCGCCACTAGTTGAAGAGTCACTGCTCTATTAAAAATACATTTTCATTGTCTTTCTAGCTATTAAAGTAATAAAACTTATTGAAAAAATATACAAAATACCAAAAAAAATAAAGAAAATTAGAATCATCAGCGCTTTCTTATCCACATATATTTACTTCAAACATTTGCTTACATTTCAGTACATTTTATTTTTCTGATATTAATTTTAAATCACATGACAAAATCAAAATCTAACATCCTAAAATTTTCTTTCAATATTCTACATGATCAGTTCCACACATTATTAAATATTCTGCTAAAATGTGAATTTGGATGGCATATAGTGTCCAATTGCAAGACAAGTTTTTCTTTCTTTCTCTCTTTCTTTTCTGTTCTTTTCTTTTCCTTTAGTTTATGGAAACTATCCTGAACCCAAGTCAAGCTTCAGGGGAAAGATATAATGAGTTCTTTGTCTGATAAGAAAATGATTCTGAACAAAGGTCTTTTTATCATTTGTTTGGTAAAGATCATATGGAGTGAACTTACTGTCCCTTTGGGATTCAGTACACAGTCTTGCTATCTCCTGATATTGATATTATTCTGTAACGTAAGCTTTAAATGAAAATAATTCGAATCCACAGAATTTAAGGTTTTATTTAACTAATGGAAGAATCTGTTTCTTGCTAAAATATGATTATAATTTTACATATCTACAACACTGTTCTGGGTGCTAGAGTTATGGATTTATATTTTAACTCTGGCCCTTAATGTGTTAAAAAGAAATAAGATGGGCATATGGGTAACTACAGTGTATCCTGCCAGGACCTGAGAACAACATGCAAAATGCAGTGGACATCCAACAGAAACAAGTGCAAAAGGAGAGATCAGGTCCGGCCTGGTGGAGGAGCAGTGTCTGCGGTCCCCTTAGAGGAAGGACAAAATTCTGTCATGCCACATGAAGTAAGGAAAGGGAGGAGTGACCAGAACATAGAAGAAGGGCAGATTGGAAGGCAAGGGTAAAACCTGGGATTGTCTGGAGTACAGAGAAGACAGCAAAGAAGCAGAGGGAGAAAGAGGGAAGGGAAGGAGCAGAAGTCAAGCAGCACCTACTCTTGTCAGGTGCTGCTCTTTATGTGTTATTCATCATCACTACTTTACTGACCGCATCTCCTGGCTCACAATCACAAGAGCAAGACACAGGGTCCTCCAACTACTAAGTGCAGAAATGGTTAGACCACCAACGAATGGCAAAGATGAGACAAAAGCTGAGGGTTAACTCCACTGCCTGTCGATCAAATGCCATGTATTTTATTAATTCCATTAAATCCAAACAGACCTAAAAATCCTCTTTCTCTTGCCCTGTGTTTTTCAGTGAAATCCATCAGTGCTCTTGGGTACTCTAAACACCCATTTTGTTGTCTCCATCATGATGTGCTTCATTTATTCATACACATCTACCCACTTTCCTCAACCCACCTCCACAATGTGCTGAGTTTCTTGAGGACCAACAAAGTATCTCCACAATCTCTGTGGCTTCCATGCCTGGTAAATGTCCTAAGAATCCACTCATTGCGTAAAACTGAATCCAAGCATGGATAGTGAGACTAGCATTTCTACCTTCCCTCAAACTGTTGTCAATCTGCTTCTTCGTCAGATTGTAAGAGATTATAAAAATTGAGGAAATGCCTTTATTCAGTTTGTAAATGTATGTTTCTTGTGAATCCAGGCTTTTTGAGGTCCTCAAATACAAAAAAAAAAAAAAAAAAAAAAAAAAAAAAACCCACACACACACTTGCTAATAGCATGCTGCATGTGGGAGTGAGGGTGTTAAGTCTGCTTTAAATGTTGGACTTAAAACTGGATTGATTTTTGTACTAATAGTGCAATTTCCAGGTATTTGTTTTAATAACAAACGGTACATGAAATGACTGCTATTCAGCAGTAAGTTTATAGCTAATTAGAGGAACATCTCACTGATGCAGGCTAATGAGAGGAGAGCTATTACTGATCAGAGTGTGAAAGTTTCAGGACAGCATCATAAAATGCAGTTTGCTTAGTTCTGTAAATATATGTTGTTTACTTTATTTACAACAGCCCATAGATTACTCAAGTGCATAATATGCTGGTGTATTAGGAGAAATAAAATCTCACTAGCACAAGTTCTCTCTAAAGTGCTCTATCTGCTATTAAACTTTTATTAAGGACTGAGATAAAACAATTCTCTTTGGAGTAGGAATTAAAGAGCCTGCTGATGACCAGTGAAGTGAATGAGGATGAGACAATAAGAGAGACAGCCGTGTTTCCAAGGAAAGCCTGACTGATCAGTGCCCATTGTGCTCTGACCTTGCCCTTCCCATTCCCAGAGGTATTTCAGGTCACTTCACACAAATGGATAACAGAACAGCTAAATGTCCTGGAGTGAGTGCGGCAGTGTGTGAAGATACAAAGGCCACTCTCGGTATGGGTGTCTGAATGTAGGTTTTGTTGTTAGCAGCTTCCAAGCCAGAGAGCCAAGTATAGTGTTCCACAATGAGATGTGAGCTTGAAAGAAAGACATGTGGTCCGCAGCTTCCATGGGGCTGGTGATGGGGTAGGCAGACAGTGAGCAAGTAACAGCAAGGACAAGTGTATTCAGCAAGAGCCTAAGCTGGACGATCAACTAAAGGAGGAGCTAAAACCTAGAGGCATGAAAGGAACGAGATCTTTTAATAACCAAAATCTCTGGCCGAGGCATTAATCAAAACAAAGAGAGGATATTCCAGTGGAGTCATTGCTTTCACTCTCCCTTTTCCTTTTTACTGGGAGTGATCGGACAGAATCAGTTAAGTGTTCCACTTTTGAAAAAAACATGAAGATATGTCAAATTTCTCAACAAAAGCTTCAAGTTAAAACTTAAAATGTATATATAATGAGAGTGTTTGCTGTTGGCATGCAATATTCATGTTTAAGTATTTCTTACATATCAGAAATCAAAATCAGTTTAATTGCTGAAAATTGAGTCCATCTATGAATACATCAACATCAGCTCTGCCCTCTAACAATGGCCAGGCCCTGCAGAGTGAAAAGCACAAACCATAAAGCTAAACAGCCCTGAGCTTCAGATGGCGTTGTTAATCTCACAGAAGCAGAGAGTGGAAGAGTGATTACAGGAGGCTGAAAAGGGTAGGAGAGAGGAGGGAATGAAGAGAGAATGGTTGATGGTTACTGGGTACAGGAGAGCAGTTGGATATGAGAAGTAACTCCTTACATTCTAGAACACAGGAGGGTAATTGGTTGAAAATCACAAACCATGTATTTTAAAATAGATACTGAGTTTCCCAATACAAAGAAATTACAAATGTTTGAGGCAAAGGATATGCTAATTGTTCTGCTTTACCATTGCACATTGTGCATGCATAGAAATAAAAATATATGTATATACCCATACATGTGTATCCATGGGTATATATTTGTCTATATTTATGCATATATATATTAAATCACACTGTCATCCATAAATATATATAAATATTATGGTTCAAAACAAAATGCATATATATATATTCATGCCTATGTGTGTATGGTTTGACTGTCACCTATAGACTATGTGAATTTTAGCAAATTACAAAGACTATAACCTTCAGATCTCTCATTTGGGATAAGAATGTGGACATGTAGGTGTTATTATGAGGGTCAGGTAAGATAGTACATTGCAATGATGTTTCACATATAATAGACATTTAATGAATCATGTAGATGAACAGAATTATAATAAAATAATTAACTAATATTTATTTACTAAGTAGATTATCAAGGAAGATAAATATTTCTAGTATGTTATATAGGAATGATCAACGAAAAGCAGGATGCACTTTGGTATTTAAATCTGTTTTACTATATAATTTTGCAACACTAATTGAGAAAGACAGAGAAAAGAATCAAATTTGTTTATATTTTCACTGGTTTTTGTTTGTCTAGTTATGAAAAGTGTTGAACGACCTTCTATGTTTTCAGAATGACATCAGAGACCAGTCTAATGACAAATTTCAGTCTTTTCTTCCCTGCTCCTCAAGCCCACTGACCTCAGGTGTTCATGTATTTACTCCATAAATAATTACTGAGCACAGTTCTGGCTACAGATATAATCCTGACTAGTGAAGAGAGAGATAAAAACAAAGTGAAAGAGCAGTTAAAACACAATTACAAATATTACGAATTGTTTTGAAATAACTTGTGACAAATATGCTGAATAAAGAGAAGGTTAAACCCAGACTGAATAATAAGCAGAGTGGCTGAAAATGATCCAAGGTTATAAATACGTTAGGGTAACTCAGAACTTTGAAACCAATCATTACTGATTTTATCCTTTTGGCAATGACAACGAATGAGAATATGTCAACTAGAGTTGAATTCTGAGTCAGAACCTTTCAAATCATGGTCTTTCTGCTGAGTAGAGAATGCCTTAGTAGGAGAAGGAAAGGAAGTGGCTAGAATCTGGGTGGAGTCACTGTTACAATCTGAAGGGTGGCTTTGACTAGGATGTGCCAGGTGTGTAAGCCTATCTGGTGCGTTTTTTCAGGCAAATCGCAAAAGTTACTGAAGTGTGGCATTTGTTGGGGAGGGAGACTCAGAATCAAGGCTGATAGCTGGTCCCCCTCTGTGTGCTGTCATCCTGGGCATTTTCTTCCTAAACTGTGGCCCAGTCTCTATAACTCCCCATAATTCTCCATATTTCTCTTATTCTTATTCTTATGGAGAATTCTCCATAATTCTCTTATTTCATTCCTTTCTCCAACTGTCACCCCTTCTTTAGCAAATGATGAGTACTGTCTTCCTTCAGTTATTTACCAAGATACTCAATCGGTTAACTACATTGACACTAAAAACAGTGATTTTTCTGAGTATTTTCCTTCAATTTTAGGAGTAGTATCCTAAGAGTTTAACTGAAGAAAAAACAAAGGAATTCTAAGGAGCTGATACATAGATATTTTAGACAACGCATTTGGATGCAGCTCATAACAGTGCTATAGACATTGAAGACTATAAAAAACATTTCACATGTTTCTTAAAAGATTAGTCTATACTCATAGATGAATTCTCTTGCATCTGTTTTCTTCTCAGTGTACTGAAATCAGTTGTCAGGCCACATTTTTTGACCAAAGATTTCTACCTAAAGTTACCTATGATCTCCTACTTTTTCTTTTCAAACTTGCGGACAATGTTATAAATTTTTCTCTCAGAAATACTTTTTCTGCAGCCTACAGATTTTAGCAAATTGCATTCTCATTTAGTTCAAAATATTTTTAAAAACTTCTCTTAAGACTTCTTTAACCCATATATATTGTTGAAGCTATGATTACTTGAAGAGTTTCCATCTTTCTGTGATTGATTTGTAGTTCAATTCCATTGTGATCTGCATGTATACTTTGTGTGACTTCTACTCTCATAAGTTTGTTATGGTGTGTTTTATTGCCCAGAAAGTGGTTTCTCTTCCTGACTATATCATGAGAGCTATAGAAGAATGTATATTCCACTGTTATTGGATTGAGAATTCCATAAACATCTATTAGATCTGATTGATTGATAGTGATGATCATCAGACCAACTATAGTTTAAACCTATTTTGTGCCCACTGGTTCTATTAGTTACTAAAAAGGGGTGATTGCTAATGTTTGTGTACGTGTTCCCCAAATACTTGGGTGTCAACATTTGGCACCAGTTTTTGGTGCTATTGGGAGGTGGTGAAACTTTTAAGAGGTGGGGCATAGTAGAAAGAAGTTAGGTCACTGTAGGCATGCCCTTGAAGGAGATACTGGGACTCTGATCCCTTTCCCTATCTCTTTGATTCCTGGCCACCATGAGGTTACTAGGCCTCTTCCACCAAAGACTCCTGCCATGGCATAGCCGTGCATAGGCCCAAAAATAATACCAACTTGGACTGAAGTCAAAATAACCTATTTTCCCTATAAGTTTTTATCTCAAGTATTTTGCTACAGTGACACAAAATTGACTAATACAGTGATATACAATAGTGGGTTTAGTTCTCTTGTCTATCAATTTTTGCCTCGTGTATTCTAATACTTTATTATTAGGCACATACATGTGGAGGATGGTTATGTCTTCTTGATGAATTGACCTTTTATGGTTATGCAATATCTCTCTTTATTACTGATGTTTTTTCTTATACTGAAGACAACTTTGTCTAAAATTAATATAGAAATCCCAGCTTTCTTTTGATTAGAGTGTGATGATATATATTTCCTCCATCCATTTACATATTTTGTGGGGGTTGCTGGGAATTGAATCCAAGGTCACTTAACCACTGAGTCATATACCCAGCCCCTTTTTTATGTTTTATTTTGAGATAGGTAGGGTCTTACTAAGGTATTGCTAAGTTGCTGAGGTTGGTCTCAAACTTGAGATCAGCCTACCTTGGCCTCCTCTGTCTCTAGAATTAAAGGCATGTGCCACTGTGCCCAGCCCATTTACTTTTTAATCTATTGGAGTATTTATATTTAAAGAAAATTTCTTGCAGAAAACATAGAGTTGAGTCTTAGTATATTCAGACTATACCCATTTAATGTAATTATTTTAATGGGACTAATGCCCACTATGTTTGTAACTGTTTTCTCTTCATGTACTTATTTTTTTTTCTTCCACTCTTTTTCTGACTCCTTTGGTTTTGAGCATTTTATATGATTCTATATTACCTTTTCTATCACAAATCACATATACATTTCTTAAATGTTTTAATGTTTGCCCTAGAGTTTGTAATGTACAATTATAATTAATGTTGAAGAACACTATTCAACTTCACATGTAGTGCAAGGATCCTCAAAAGAGTTGTTCTCATCCTATTCCTGTCCTTCATGACATCTCTGTCATTCATTTTGCTTATCACCTTCACCTAAAACATTGTTATTTGTATTATTTTTAATGGTTATCTGATCCATTAAGAGTAAGAAAAATAAAATATTTGATTTTAACTCTACTTATTCTTTCTCTAATTTTCTTCCTGGCTTTATATGCATAAAAATTCTGATCATTTAGCTTATTTTCCTTCTCCCTAATGAACTTCTAGCATTTCTTGCAGGGAAGGTTTGCTGCAATCAAATCCCTCAGATTTTGCCTGAGAAAGTCTATTCCTTTTTCATTCTGAAGGCTAATGTCTCTGAATATAGAATTCTAGATTAGAATTCCACAGTTTAAATAATTCATGGCAGCTTTTTCTCACTTGCATGGTATCTGATGAGAAACCCACTGTAGTTCTTGCCTTTGTTTCACTATCCGTAAGGTGCTTTTCTTTCGTCCCACCTCCAGATTCTTTCAAGATTTTTTTCTACACGTTAGGATTTTGTGATTTAATTATGATGTAATTAGGTGTAGACTTTTTGATACTTACTGTGTATGTTGATCCCTGAGCTTTCTAGGTCTATGGTTTGATATTTATAATTAATTTGGGAAACTGGTCACTAGTATGTCAAATATTTTTGCTCCTTTCTCTTTTTCTCTTACTGGCCTTTCAATGATGTTGCTAAAACTTTTGAAATTATCCCACAATTCTTAACTGTTTTGTTGTATTTTTCTTTTTCATTCTTTTTGTTTATTTGAGTTTCATTTGAAGAAGTTTATATCTTTAAATTCTCTGATTCTTTAAGTGGCCATGTCTTATCTACTGATAAGTCAATCAAAGGTGTTCTTCATTTCTGTTACTCTGTTCTTGATTTTTAACACTTCCTTTTCATTCTTTCTTAGAATTTTCCTCTATTTATAGTACTCATCTATTCTTTTGGAGTCTCCTTCTATGAGATTCCTTGCCATATTAATTAATCATAGATAAAATAAATCCCTGTCAGATAATTCTGACAACTGTGTCTTATCTTACTCTACCTTACTTTAGTTCTGATGCTGATGCTTGCTGCCCCTTAGGTTGTGAACATTATTGCTTTGTTGTTGGGGGTGGTTTGTGTATTGCATTTTACAGTTTATAGCATGAGACAAGTTGCCTTGTAGTTTTTATTAAAATCCAGACAATGCATTGAGTATTGGGAACTCAGATAAATTGACCTTTAGTATAAAGTTTTATGTTAAGGTAGCCAGGAGTCATACAGTGTTTAACATTTGCTGTACCTGTAAGTGCCAGAGTTTCACATTCCCAGAGGCTCTGGGCCTCTTTTGCAACACTTACTTTTTCTCTCTTCTGCCTGAGTCATGAAGGGAACTTTCTTGGCTCTTCACTTTGAGATGATGTTCTCAAGAGGCAACACCTATGTGATATCCCAAGAGCTTCCTACCCTCAGTCGAATTCACATTCAGCCTATACAACTTGTCAAAACTACCATTTAAGTCTTCCTACCACTTTTACATCTCCAGTGTGTGTGCTTTAAGTAACAGATGTTAGCCTTCATTTTCTGTATTCACATACCTCTCCAGACTCAGAGGAGGACATTTGCCCTGAAACCTCAGACCTACAATGGATCCAAGAAAAGCTGATGGTTTTCATTTGTTAAGTCTTTTTCTTGTTGTAAACATGGAGTGACGACTTCAAAATCTTTCCATATTGAAATGGAAACCAAGAGTATTCTTCATTCCTTGTTTTATTCAGTAACTATAGGGCATTTGGCAAAACTGATCACTTATCTTTCTTGAAATTCTCTTCTCTCCTGTCTTCCCTGCCATCATCCATTCCTTCTTTCTCCACCAGCTTATTCTCAGTATTGTTTTTCACCTTAGTCTAATGTTCTGATGATGGAATTCCATGTTGGTCTTAGATTCCTTAGCACTGTGAGCATGATGCAAAGAACCCCTAACCTCTGTCATCATTTCGCATACAACCCCATGTCATTTTTTTATTCTCTATTGGACTCCTACTAATGGTTGTACCAAAGACCCTTCAGAGAAAAAGATGTCAAAAAAATAAAAAGAAGAACTCATAATCTTATTCTCATTCTTAATTGCCTTTCTTCATCTCCAATTTTGGCAGGAAGTACAACCATTCCAAAAGCAACCAAAGGAGCAAACCTGATGACTTAATCTCTCTCAAGTGGTGTTCGCAAAACTCATCTGCATCTCTCCACTATGATGCTTCACTATCTCTTGGCACACATTTTCTTCAGTCCCTCATCATTTTCTTTCATTATTTCTTATTCACAATATGATAATAGATTTATTATAAATAATCATCCTAAACAATCATTTTTTCTAAATAATCTCTCTTGGTCAATTCAGCTTCTATACTTTCACAATGCCAAAAAACATTCAGGTTATATGATAACCTGATGGTGTTCCTCTGCTCAAATACATTGAAGACTTTGAAAACTGTAACATAAAATGAAAGTTCTTAAGCAGGGCAATCAAGGCCTTTATCATTTTATCTGGGCCTAATTCTCCAATCTTACCTCCTGTCATTTTCTAAACCATGTGGTTTACTCCTAACATTTTGAATCATTAAGAAGTCATTGAATTATGCTATATTTTAAAATGCTTTTTATTTGTATTTAATGCTTTACCTTTTTTTTTTTTTTTTGGCTTGAATAATTTCTACCTGAGCATTTAAGATCAAGTGCAAGCATCATCTCTTCAAAAATCTACCTCTATTACTTCCCTTTACAGTCCTTCCTGTATTTAGTAAGTCTTCTCTGTGGTGTCTCAAGACTTTAAACACAACTTGGATTAGATACTGAAACAGAAAGAAAAAACTGTTAAAATTCAAATAAATTCTAGAGTTTTGTCAATAGCATTGTACCAATGTGCCTTTTGTAGTTTTGACAAATACATCTCAGACATGTAACATGGTAGCAATAGGGAATCTCACACCTAGAAGGGAACTCTTTGTACTATCTTTGCATTACATAAATGTATTTCAAGATAAAACATTTATTTAAAATATTCACAGAAAATATTTGCACTTACTTCTCATAGCAGTTATACTAGTAATTGAGTGACCTGGGATACAATTGTCATTTCTCTAGCCTTTTTTTTCTATAAAATTTGGTTAACTATGGCACTCATCTCTGATACATATTCTGAGGTATAAATCAGAGCAGTCATGTAAAGAACTTACCACAGTGTCTTGTACCCAGTAAGCACTAGTTTAGCATTTGCTATTAATATTATTACTGAGGAAATCATTGATTTTCATATTTGTCATTTCCACTGGACTTTGAACTTTTTATATGCATGGTATTTGTCCAATAGAAAACACTTAGTAAATATTTGTGAAACAAATATTGAATGAAAGTATAGATTTTAATATTTTCCCTGTTCTTTCCCTAGATGTGTTTTCTCATAATATGACAGAAATAAATTCCCTGTCAGTGGTTTACTTCAAAGACTGGAATACACTAGAATATCACCATCGTTTACTCTCTTACTGAACTCTTTACCACCTCAGACCTTGAAAGAAACTGCATTTCATCTATCACCTTAGAATTCATGCCCTCTATTTATTCTACTACACAAAAGAAACCTAAACTGCAGAAGTATATATTTTAGCCAACACATCTTTCAAAACTCAAAACTCTCATTTTATTGAATTTCCAGCTTTATGTGCAATCAAAATTCAATTTGCTTCCAGGTAGATTTTTTTTAATGGACAAGCTTCAATTTTAAGATGAATAAGTTGTAGCTGTGAAGTGTCAGGACAATCTGGAGTCATAAAATTTGCAAAGCAGAAAAATATTAACCCCTGAAGATTAATTTTTTAAACTCACTGAATTTCAAGCTAAACACATACTGAAATTACTTATAATCTAGATGCCAAACTATTCACTTAGCGTTCATTAACTGAGGACACACAAGTAATGATTGCTTTCAACGCCATTGTTTCATTTATTACTCTATGTATCTCCTAGTACTGTAGATGATGAGTCCCATATTGTATTTATTCTATTTATATTGAGTTTTAAGATTCCACCCTAAGCATCGTTCTTCCTGGGTAATGTCCTCACTCACACCTGTTGACGTGAAAGTGCACATACACATACATGCACAACACATGCACAAATCAGATCTAATGTTCCTGCCACATGCTCCCACATGTAATGCCTAGTTATTCCCCATCAAAGTACTCATTTCAATGACATGTTTACTGATTTGTTTTATATGCTACATCTAAAACCTATGATCAACTAGTCATGGTCATATGGTTCTTAACTATACTTCTAGTTAAAACAGTAAGAATTGCTTAATTCAACACACGAATGAATGAATGTATTAAAACAATTTCTAACTCATGGCAAATATGAATAGTTGGCCACAAATATGTATTGCTTTTGAGCTAAGTTAAACTTGGTTTTATAAAAGTGGGTGCTTGCATTTCTCTTCATATGCTACATGATCTCAAGGACAAGCATGCACAAATATAGCAAAGAATTTACTATTCCACCTCTATTTCCAACTGCTCCCAGGCCAATTTACCTTAGGTATTTGGTCCAGATTGTAGGAAAATGTTTCACATAGGCCTTTTCTTTCACTGAGGTAATTCTACAAACTTGTAGGATAAAAAGTTGCTATCATTTAAAAAATTGCTGTGGTGAAAGTCAGATACTTCCTTTTGTTATTTCTACCCAGTGAACCCAAATGTAAAACTAATTTATTTCCAGAATATTTTTGATCCATAAAAATCACAGGAAAGTGAAAAGGCTATTTCTTTAAGAATCTTTATTAAAGTGCTGGTGGCATCATAAAAGAAATCCTTCCTGCTACTCAATAGCAGTGCTGACAACCAAAAGCATTAGAGCACCTGTATATCTTTCCTCCAAACTTAATAACTTCAGTATATTTAGAGGAGGAGTTAGTCCTGAGTTCCACAGTATTCTGACACGTTCCTATAATCATTTATCAGATCACAAAGTAATTATCCATAAATGAACTGATTTCCCTTCTAAGATCTTCCTCCTGTAGAGGCCATATCTTACTTCATGAACTATCTCCAGGTTTTAGAATAATGCCCCAAAGTTTTCAACATATTTTTCTTTAATCACTGTATATTATAATCCTAATAATTCCTATTACACTTACTTTATAATAACATTTATATCTTTTATTTAACCATAATCTCCAATATAATATTTATGATCAATTACCTTTCTTCTTCCATTTTTGTAGATTTTCTTCTTAAACAGCCAACTCATCATGTGTTGTTGTTCTCCTGGTATAAGATAATTAGGCATGTAAAATCAGGAATGAATAAATAGATCAGATAAATCCTTTATTTGAGTATATATTAAAAATAACTTCACGATAAAATTTAAATCTTTCCCCACATAACTGATACAAACTTTTTCTGAAATTTTATGAAACCACTGGAAAAAATTAAGAGAGCAAAGGTCATCCAGAGAAAAAGATGTGAAAACACTAAGTCAATCAAGATATTTTATTGTCCAGTTTTGAATGAATCATTCTCCTCCCAAGAAAACTTGCATATTACCTTCTGTGACACTTTCTCTATGACTAGGGGTTTCAAATGTCCTTCTTTATCCTTAGAAAGAAGCAAATGCATTCCTTCTTTCTAAATGTCCTTGGAATAAATCAGTGAACAACAACAAAAACAAAATCATAATCCTTGACCTCTTAGAAGTGATATGCTAATGAGGAGAAAAAGATAAGAAGATAGATAAGAAGGAGTAAACATCATAATTGGTATGCTGAAAGAGAAAGATTGAACTTCCGGAGACCTGAATATCATAAAATTTTGGAGAACTTGATCAAAAGAAAGAATCCACTTGATTGTTCCTCTTTTTCTGATTCTTATCCTCTTAACAGCCTTTCCTGAATAATTTGTTTGAAACTATTAGGTAGTACTGAGCAAAGTAAATGATCAGGCACTAGAAGAGGAATGTAGGGAGAGAGGTGAGATTAACATCCAAAAGCACTGAGCATACTTAGTGCAAAGATATTGGTTTCCAAACACCTTTATTCATCATAAGGAATCAGGGCTCTAATTTAAAAAATTGACTAAGGCAAGAAAAAAAATTTAAATTAGCCTGAACTAGACATTGTACAAGAAATTAAATAAGTGCTCAAAGAATAATAAAGACTCTGAAAAGATATAAATAAACCATTGAAAAGCAGCTTTCGCTGGCCAAGGACTGAACAGTTTAAGCACAAAAATAAGTTCTAACAATATAAAATAACCAAGTACACAAAAAATAGGAAATTATGAGTCCATATAGTTTAATAAATTGAAATATTGAAATATTGGTGAGGAATGGGTATTCAATAATCTCCTGATAAATGCTTAGTAATTACAAAGAAAAACAATTACCTTTCCAGTGAAGAACGCTGATAGACACAAATAATCAACAACAATATCATCAATGAGACAAAACACAATTTTATCCACATTATAGGATCCAGTGAGAATAATATCACTATTGTGATATGTCTGCCAGGAACTCCTAATCATAACTTAATTACAAACAAACATTACCCAAAACCAAGATGAAGGTCATTCTGCAAAAGGAATTGCCTACAAGCTTCAAAAGTATCAAGGTCCTAAAGATAAATAATAATGTTAATAATAATATTTAGTCGAAAGAAAAATAGTGAGCCACTGTTACTAGAAGAGAATGAAGGACACCTAACAAATAAATCCAACATACAGGAAAAATTGAGTTAAGTTTGAAGATTAGGTGATAGATAGCAATGCATTGGTGTTCGTTTCCTAAATTTGACTATTGGGTATTGACTATGTAGGAGAATGTCATCCTAGGGAAATAATACACACTAAAGTACTTGAAGATAATGTACCATAATGTCAGCAACCCAAATGATTCAGGAAAAATATAAGGTTTTTGCTTAATGTGCAATTTTCTATATGTTTAAGATTTTTACATAGTTAAAAAATACAAAATTATTTACGAATGTGAGCATTTAGAAAGTGAAATTAATCAGACATTATCAATAAAATATTATGTTTAACAGCATACCATCTACCATATCTCTATAACATGTTTTCTAATGTTTTACTTTCATATTCTTTGCCTCATTTATTTTTTAATGTAATTTTCTATGAGAAGACAAAAGGGTTTCACTGAGTTGCTGAGAGCCTCACTAAATTGCTGAGGCTGTCTTTGAACTTGGTGATCCTCCTACCTCAGCCTCCTGAGCTGCTGGACTTTGACACCTTTTGATGTGACTTGTGTGCAGGGTGAGAGATAAGGATCCATTTTCATTTTTCTACATTTAGCTACTCAGTTTTCCCAGCACCATTTGTTAAGCAGGCTATCTTTTCTCCAAAATATATTTATGACACCATTACCAAGTATCAGATGACCATAAGTGTGTGGGATTGTCTCTGTGTCTTCTAATCTCTTCTACTGGTCTTCATGTCTAGTTAATGTCAGTACATGCTGTTTTGTTAAGATAGCTCTGTTGTTTAATTTCAGATTAGGTATGTGAAGCCTGCATCACATTTTTGCTCAGTATTGCTTTGGATACGTTGGGTCTCTTATTCTTGTAAATGAACTTAAGAATTGTTTTTTTCTAATTCTGTGAAGAATGTCATTGGTATTTTGATGGTGATTGCATTGAATCTATACATTGCTTTTGGTAGTATCACTATTTTGACAATATTAATTCTGCCTATCCAAGAACATGGGAGGTCTTCTATCTGCTAAGGTCTTCTTCAATTTCTTTCTTCAGTGCTCTATAATTTTCATTGTAGAGCTCTTTTACCTCCTTGGATAGATTAATTTCCAAGGTTTTGTTGTTGTTGCTTTCTTTCTCTCTTTCCTTCATTTATTTATTTATGTATTTATTTATTTATAGATTGTTATGAATGGGATAGTTTTCCTAATTCCTTCCTTGGCTGAATCTCTCTTGGACTACAGTAAAGCTACTGATTTATGTGTGTTGAGCTTGTATCCTACGTCTGCTGAACTCATTTATAAGCTCTTCAAGTCTTCCACTGGAGTTTTTGGGGTTTTCTATATATGGGATCATATCATCAGCAACAGAAAATTTGACTTATTTTCCAATCTGTATCACACTGATTTCTTTCTCTTGCCTGATCACTCTAGCTAATGTTTTGAGTGCTATATTGAATAGAATTGGTGAAAGTGAACAGCCTTGTCTTGTTCCTGCTTTTACAGGAAATGCTTTTAGCTTTTCTCCATTCAGGATGATGTTGGCTTTGGGTTTGTGGTAAATAATCTTTATGATGTCAGGGTAAACTTCTTCCATCCCCTAACTTCTCTAGTATTTTTAATATGAATGAGTGCTGGATTTTATCAAAGGTTTTCTCTGCATCTATTGAGATGATCATGTGATTCTTGTCCTTAATGATAAGTGATGGATTACATTTATTGATTTGCATATGTTGAATCAATCTTCAAACCCTAGAATTAAACCCACTTGATCATAGTGTATTATCTTCTTGATGTATTTTTGAATGTATTTTGTTAGAAATTTATTAAAGATTCTTGCATCTATATTAATCAGGGTTATCAGTCTATATTTTTCTTTCCTTGATGCATTTTTGTCTGGTTTTGGTATCAGGGTTGTTCTGGCTTCATAGAATGTATTTGGGTGCATTCTCTCCCTTTCAGTTTCATGGAGAAAGACTGGTTTTAGTTCTTCTGCAAAGGTCTGATAGAACTCAACTGAGAATCCATCTGCTCTGGGGTTTTTCTTTTTTGAAAGGTTTTTGATTGCTGCTTCAATTTTATTACTTGATATTGGTCTGTTTAGGTTTTCTGTATCTTCCTGGTACAATTTGGGAAGGTTATATGTGTCTAGAAATTGGTCAGTGTCTTCCAGATTTTCCAGTTTACTAAATTTTTAAAATGGTTTCTGGTGACCCTCTGGATTTCAGAAGGGTGTGGTGACTCTCCTTTTTCATCTCTAGTTTTATTGACTTCAGTCTTCTCTCACTTTCATTTGGTTAGTTTGATATTATAATGGCTAATCAATCAACTATCTTTTCAAAAAATCAACCATTTCATTGATCCTGTGCATTGTCTCCTTATTCTCAATTTCATTAAATTTGGGTCTGATCTTAATTAATTTTTTTTTCCTTTTCTAAGGCCTTGAAGTGTAACATATGCTTATTCATTTGGGATCTCTATTTTTATGTAGATTCTCAGTGCTATAAATTTTCCTCATAAAACTACTTTAATCCTGTCCAGAGATGTTGATATATTGTTATTCTCATTCATTTAAAAGAATTTCTACACTTAATTTCCTCATAGGTGTATTCTTCATTTAAAAGAATGATCTCCATATGCTCATGTGGTTTCTTTCTTTCTTTCTTTCTTGGTATCAAGGATTGAACCCAGGGCCACTTAACCACTGAACCAAATCCTGAGATATTTTTTTTTAATTTTGAGACAGCATCTTGAATTTCTTATTGCTTTGCTAAGTTGCTGAGGCTGGCTTTTGACTTGTAATCCTCCTGCCTCAGCCTCCAAAGCTGCTTGGATTACAGGTATGGTTCACCATGTGCAATTCTATTATTTTCTTACTGTTGTGAGTTTTATTCCATTATTATGTGATAGAATAACTGGATTTTATGTCATTTTTTTGTATTTGCTAAGATTTATTTGTGACCTAGAATGTGGTCCATTTTTGGAAAATGTTCCAGGAGCTACTAAGAAGAAGGTAAATTCAACTGTTTGTTGGTAAAGTATTCTGTAGATGTCTGTTAGGTCCATTTGATTTTTTGTTTTATTTAGGTGGAAACTATCTTCATTGATTTTATGTTTTGATGACCTGTGTATTGGTGATAAGGGTACATTGAAATCACCCAGAGTTACTGTGTTGGCATATACTTGAGATTTAATTTCATGGAGGTTTTTGTTTTGCTTGTAATCAGGTGCATTGACATTTGGAGCATAGTACTTACTATCATTATATGTTCCTTCCATTACTATAATTATATATCCCTTTACCAGAATATAGTAACCTTCTTTGTTTCTTACGATTAATTTTTGCTTGAAAAGCTGCTCTGCAGATATAAAGATAGCTACACCTGATTGTTTTAGGAGTCCATTTGTGTGGAATTTTTCCCCCCATCCTTTTGCCTTCAACCTGTGAGTGTCTTTCTCTGTGAGTTTCTTATAAATAGCACATAATTGGATCTTGGTTGTTGATCCATTCTGCTAATCTATGCCCTTTTCTTGGCGGGGGTGGGGGTGGTAACCAGGGATTGAACTCATGGGCTCTTGATCACTGACCCACATTCCTAGCCCTATTTTGCATTTTATTTAGAGACAGGGTGTCACTGCGTTGCTTCGTGCTTCGCTTTTGTTGAGGCTGGCTTTGAACTGATGATCCTCCTGCCTCAGCCTCCTGAGCTGCTGGAATTACAGGCATGCACCACCACACCCAGATTAATCTATGCATTTTAATTGGGGAGTTGAGATTATTAATATTCAGTGTTGGTACGGATATGTCTGGTTTCTTGCCATTTTGATTTTTTGCTATATTTAATACTGCCTTGATTCACATTTAGTAGATTACTCTTCTATTGATCTTCTCAATATGGGAGCTTTAGTGTTTGTTTTTAAGTTCCTCTGTGCATAGTTTATCTCTGAGTATTGTTTTTAGTGCTGGCTTGGTGGTCATGAATTTTTTTAGTTCGTTCTTGCTGTGGAAAGTTTTATTTCCCCCTCAAACTCAAAACTGAGATTTGCTGGCTCTAGTAAACTTGGATGGCAGTTGTGTTCTTTTAGAGCTGGAATATCTGCAATATCATTGTAGGCCTTTGTTGATTTTAGGGTCTAAATTGAGAAATCAGATATAAAGCTTATTGGTTTGCCTCTAAATATAAACTGATGTTTCTCTCTTGCAGCTTTGAATATTCTTTCCTTATTTTCTATGTTAGGCATTTTGATTATAATGTGTCTTAGAGAATTTGGGATCCTGTATGCCTCCTGAATGTGGATGTTTATCACATTTCTAATGGAGCAAATATTTTCTGTAACTATCTTAATGAAAATATTCTTACACATTTAGTATGAATCTCCATGTTTCTTTTATGTCAAGGACTCTCAGCATTGGTGTCTAGGTGTTGTCTCAGGGATCTGGTATATTCTGGGCATGCTCTATCACTTTCCTTGATGGCATTCTATGTATTCAAGTTAATAAGCCCTGCCTTCAAGGCCTAAAGTTCACTGTCTTGAAGGGCTGAAGTTCTATTTTCTATACAATATAATCTGTTACTGATGGTTTCAAGTGAATTGTTAATTTGTTTGTGTCTTTTGTAATCTAGGAGTTCTGGTTGGTTTCTTTTCAATGTTTCTATTTCTGTTTTGAAGTGGTCTTTAATATCCTATATTTTCTCTCTTAATTCATTCCTTAGATCTTCAAGTTCATTGAACATTTTAATATTCAGTTTTTTATAATATTTCTCTGGAATTTCATCCACTTCAATATCAGTGGGATCCTTTGTTGGGAGATCATGAATTTTGGAAGGAAATTTCTTTGCCTGTTTCCTCATGTTTTCAGGGATCTTGGACTTGTGCATCAAATGAGATGTGTTCCCCTTCCTCTTTTTTACATGTGTCCTTTTATGTGTAATTATCTTATTTGTTCTGGAACTTCTCTCTGGTTTTGATATATGAGTAGATGTCAAGGGGTGGGACCTGAAATCCCTCTCTGATTGTTCCTCCTTGGGTCCTGGTTATTGTTTTGGGATTTTTTGTCCCCTCAGTTCTTAGAGTTGTAATGTTAAGGTTCAGGTGGTGCCAGATTGTGGAGGGGGGGTGAGATTCCTTGTTACACGGTGAGATGTATTTCTCAGCAGCCAGGATCTTCTCTTTGTTATCTGAAATGTCAAAATTTCCTTACAGCCCCCCTTAGAGGGAGGAGAGAGCCAGTAATGTACTAATATCAGCAACAGATGTACAGCCTAAGGTAAATATATAGTGTTTACCTTGACATCTCTAACACTAATTGCCATCTATGTAGGAAAGTTGAGTTCAGTATTCAACAATAGTACCAACAATTTAAAAACATGAACTAGATCAGGCATTTGACAGGTGTTTTCTCTATTGTCCACTGTATTCACAATTTGGGATAGGAATTACACAATCCATATAATTTCTATTATTTGGTATGAGAAATACCAATATTTATTATAAGGTATTTTAATAAGAGAAAATAAGATAGGAAGTCAAAAAAAAAGTTTGAAGTATTTTAAAAAGTGATCAGAGGAAAGGCAATAGCTATGGAGCACATGTCAGCTATAAAGAAGAAGGAAAAATAAGTTAACTGAAATAATGGGAGGGGGAAGAAAAATGGAAGAAGGACCATTTTGTTACTGGGGGAAAAAGTGAAAAAGGGAAGATAGGAGAGCCCATAACCTAGGTATGAATGAACCAGCAAATATAAGATCAAAACAACTTGAACCCTCATATAGTTGTCTCCCACCTAAATCTAATCTAGGCAAAATAATGAACTAACACAGGAGAGAGCTTTTAATGTATAAGTAAAGTTATATGAATATGTATATACATGTATATATATATATGTATATATATGTGTGTGTGTGTGTGTATTCAAACATATCTGTGCAGTGAGAGCATACACAACCACACACACACTCACATAGCACAAAATCATGCATAATGAAAAAGTGAAGAATAGTACAATGAAAAAATGTTGTTTGGAAAACTTGAGAAAACCTTAAATTCTAAAAGTAAAAAAAAAATGAGAGTATGGAGGGAAAGAAATAAAAGAAAAACTTTAAAATCTTAATGAGCAATAGAGGGCTTGTTTTCACTGTGATCTGTTGGCAGGAATGGATTTTCAGTGTTTATATTTATTTTTGGTTCTGTATTTTTCCCACTGTCCATGTGTTCGCTGCCTAGCTGCCAGCCATGTGTAGTATCTCTCAGCCTCCAATTTCCCCATTTTGGGAGGATTAGACAGGGGAGAGCCAATGAATTGTGTAATCCTACAAGTGGGGATGATGCAAAATTCTAGATTGGAGTTTCTAGTTGTTGGGGTTTGGACATCTATTGGTTTTGGAACTCCTCCGTTGGTGGGTATTTGAGATTTGGTCCACTCCCACTATTGGTGTGGAGTTTTCTATCTCTGCTAGGCTTCTGGATCTCTGGGGAGTGAGAACTAAAACACGTTCATGGCACAGGTACTAAGCTTCAACAGGGTTTCACCTTCATCACTGTGGATGTGCATTACCAGCTATCTGCCCTGGAGCACAGATGCGGTTTTGAGGCTACAGTAAGCCTCTTCACAGTAGCTCTTAGGGGGAATCAGCTATTACGGGATTTTTATCCTTTGGGATTCAGAGGCCAGCGTTTCAGGCTAAGTATTCTTTGTGCCTGTTTCAGATTCTCTGCTTCAGGCACCCTCTGGGAAATTTTTTTAGGTAATGTTCTTTATGAGTTCCCAATTTGCCCCTTCACTGTTCACGGCTGTGCAAGCCGACGCGGGGACAGGGGTAGCTTTCAGCAGCACAGAACATCTTCCTCACCTGCCAGCAAGTTGGGCGCTCGCTGAGGACTTTCCTCGCCTGCCAACACGTGCTCCGCGCGCCCAGAGGGTTTTGCACGCAGCGCTCACAGAGGACTGTCCGCCCCTGCAGAACGCTTTCCCTGGACCACTGTAGACTTGTTTCCACCGGGACACTTACCTTCCTCTGTAAACCACAGGCTTCCCTAAGTCTGCTTTTCTTTTTCTAAATTTCTCTATCTGCGGTACACCCGCCTCATTTGTCTGCACCCTGCTCTGCTCTGCTGGCGGCAGGAAGGAGTGGTCTCCAAGGTATTATTCCTTATGCTCAAGTTATCCACTTTCTCAAGCTTCATGAATTTTCTTTTCTTTTCTTCTTTTCAGTTCCTTATTATGTTTCAGGGAGGTTATTTTGTTACCCACCTCACTGAGGAACAGCTTGCAGGTGCAGAAGCAATGCTGAGCCCTGGTCCCTTTCTCTTCCCCACTATCTTTCTTCTCTCTCATCTTTTTCCCCCCTTTTTCTCTCTCTCTCTCTCTCTTCCGTTTTTGGTGACAGTCCTTTTTTTTCCTGGTGCTGGGGATTGAACCCAGGGCCTTGTGCTTGCAAGGCAAGCACTCTACCAACTTAGCTATATCCCCAGCCTCTCTTTTGTATGTTTAAAGTTACAACAAACTTTCTTTGGGAGGGGTAAATTTTTGCTTTCCTCTAACGTTTGAATTTTTGTGTGATCAATAATTTTGAGGAAAAAAAATTTCATGTGAAATTAAACATACAGAAGAGTAATTTAAATGCTTTTTGAAGTAACATTACCTTGTGTTGACCTACAGATTGTATAATCAAATTAATCTTTTATTACACTGATTCACTAATAGATATACATGAGATTTTGGTCACTTGAAATCATTTATCTTCAAGCCAGTTGATTATGTTTGTGGCAAATTTACATTCCATTTTATTCAGGACCACCAGACTTTGACAAGATAAAATTTGTCACACATTCCAAAGTGCATTCTAACATATTAAGGTACATTAAACACCCATATTATTCTCACACAAGTATATCTGCCTTTGCAGCCTTAATACTTAGTTGTGCACAAAAACAGATTATTTATTCTATTATTTGTAATTCCAAAAAGAAAAAAATCACGGTATATTTATAATTTTTTATGATACCTCTGTACTAACAGAACACTTCATGTTTGTCCAGGTGTTTATGAGAACCAATTGCACTTATAGTTTTTCCCATTTGATGATGGAATGAATTTCCAACTGACAACTTCTTGTTCCCTGCTTTTAAATATCATTTTGTCTCACTGTCAATGTGCCCCCTGTGCCAGTTGCAAAGGACGTATTTATTTTAGAATGAATCACAATAACCAGTACATCAGTGGTCACTGGTAGGAGGTTACCTGGAAGCTATTAGTATATCAGGATGACTCAAATGAAAACTAAGTAAAATTGGCTGCAAAGTGCACAATTATGTCCTATTTCTCCCAACTCAAATTCCTTCTGGCCTAAATCCCTAAATCTAATAGCAATTCTTGTACCACCTGAAATGAGGATAAGTTTGATAGAAGTGAAATGTTTATGAAATCTCTAAAATACCCCATCAATCAATAAATCAAACATGAATTGATCATTAAGATTTAGAGATAAAGTAAGATGAGGACAGGGCAGAGTGGAAGTAACCATAGATTATAATAAATCTTTATTTTATAATAAAGATTCATATAATGGGGAACTAATAATAAGGCAATGGGAACATCTTTCAAAGCAAATGTTAGTTTTAGAACCACACTACTGATATTATCTCAGTAAGATAAAGAGGTTAAACAATAGGGTTAAGGGTACTAGAAGAAGAAAATATAGTGGAAATATTTTATTAAAGCTTTTGAGAACATATAATTATATACTTACATAAACATTTGTAAAATAAATAAAAATAACTAATTCTGAAATAATTTTATGGAGCTGTAATAAACATGATATAAAAGTTCATCATGGAGAATAGAGAAGAAAATAATAATTTACTTCTCTACCCATGAAAACAGAATAATACATTTTAAGCCAATTTTGAAAAGCTCTCAATTTATTTTTAAAATGCTTACAATGGATATAGCCAATGAACACAAGAAACTTTAAATGTAAAAATGTCGACATAATTCACCACATTAGCAGATTAAGGAAGTAAAAGTATCATCTCAACAAATATATTAAAATCAATTGTTTAAAAAGTAGATACCTATCCATAATTAACAGTCGGAGGAAATTTATAAATAGAACCAAACTGAATCTGATAAAGACTATCTACCAATTATTAATAGCTAAAGCACTCATAAAGAAGAGTTCTCAAGAACATTGCTTTAAAAATGGGATGAAGACAGACATCCAGTTTTGTCTGACAATCATGATAGTGAACTAGATTAAATACAGGCATAATCAAAGTCATGGGAAATTAGGAAAAATAACCAAACTGCCATTACCTAAGTGGGACTAGAAAAATAGCAGGAATTACTAAGCATTGAAGAATGTTGTTGGATATAAGTTTAATTTATAAATTTCTACCCCAAAGCAATAAATGTTAGCCAGGGCATTTTTTTAAAGGAAAGCATTTACAATAGCACAAAAAGATACGATGTGTTGGATAAATCTAATCAAAATATAGAAGAAAATCATAAAATTTGCTACAAGACATGAAAATCTACAGGTAGGAAAGGAAACTGTACTCATGGATAAAAACACTCAATATTTTTTGAAAAGGAAGAAATGTCATGTCAGCTTTCCCCTAATGATTCTATACATTAGAAGAGATGAAAGAGTATGACACGACTGCATGCCATTATAAGAGTCGTGACTGACACTCCTGTTATAAAGACAGATTAGCAAGAGGAAAATCATAACAGATTAATCAAACATGGCATGGGAGCCTTTGGAAATGAAGACTCAAAGGCCAAAAGAAAATTATCTTTTAAGCTTAGGTTGGATGAAAACTGGACTGGCACACATATGTGATTGGAAAAAAAGGGTTTGAACTAAAGGTAATTGATGAGAAGAAAAACCCAGCAAGTCCTGTTTGACTTTTTCTTGGCATTCCTTTCTGCTAGGTATAAGGTAGGACCCCTTTTGAAATGAGGGCTTTACAATAAATTATTAGACAAATACATCGGAGAGTTCCTTTTGGCCGGCTGTTACACAGAAATGCAGGGAAATATTAGAGCAACATTTCTAGATTTTATGGTTGGCTCAAGGGTGTTAGAGTTGAATTTCTATAACCTGCCTAGAGGAAGAGAATTCTTATTTTTATTACCTGCCTTGGGGACAAAAGGGGAGCAAAAGAAAGCAGGACAGGAGAAGGTCAGAAAGAGACTCTTCTTCTGAGGATCTTTAGATATCCTTTAGTTCACAGTGCTCTGCATGCCAACACACCATACTTTGGAATATCGTTTTCCGAGCCCTAACATGTTCCATGCAATTATAATGAATTTTTTTTTTTTTTTTTTTTTTTTTTTTTGGTACTGGGGATTGAACCCAGGGGCACTCCACCACTGAGCCACATCCCCAGCCCTATTTTGTATTCTATTTAGAGACAGGGCCTCACTGAGTTGCTTAGGGCCTCGCTAGGTTGCTGAGGCTGGCTTTGAACTCACGATCCTCCTGCCTCAGACTCCCAAGTGCTGGGATTAGAGGTGTGCACAACCGTGCCCGGCTATAATAAATTTTCAAATATGATTTGGACTAGAAATTAATAGGTAAATTTTAAATTTTACGTGAATAATTTGAAATTTTAAAAGACTTATTTTAGAGTTAGAGTACTTATTAAGAGTGAAAAGATGATGCAGGATAAACAAAAGACAAGTACTATAGAGCATTTTAACGTAGTGATCCATTCAAACAAAAGCTAACTTTATGGTATAGGTGGTGTTGCAGATTATTATTAATTTTTTAATAAATGACAATGTGACAAATGGTTATTCATATTAGAAAACATGAAACTGTGTCTCTACCCCATAGCATGTACAAAAATCAATTCTGGGCAAAGTAATTCTTAAAAAAATAAAATTCAAAAACTTTTAAAAGGCAGTAATGAAAGTATATTTACAACAGAGCATCATGGATGGATTTTTTGATTGTGTCCCAAAACAAATATTATGAAGAAAAAGGTAGGTAAAATTTTCTGCAGTAAAAATGAAAATTATACAGAAAAAAAATGAAAAGGCACCTGAAAATGAAAATACAATCTAGAATCCCAAATGTATTAGTATCCTATGTAGAAATCAATACAAATGTAAAAGCAACCCACTGAAAATAAGTTATGTGATACAGAGAGCAATTCAAAGGGGAATCTGCAAAGCAAACAAATGTGAACACGTGCCTAACTACTTTGGTAATCCGGAAAATACAAATTGAAATAACAAGGTGAATTTCTGGAAAGTGGTTGAATAGAAATGCCAATTATTGTTTCCTCTTTCTCAGTAGAACCAGAACAAATAAATGGATGCATTTTTAAGGTAGGTGACATTGGAACCCAGGAAGTGAGATATAGGAACCCTGTAAGCCAAGGAGACAGTGATAGTGGCATAGAGAGTGAATAGAAGTAATCAGCACTGTCAACTCTGGTCCTCTAGTTAGGGAAGCTCCCTATCACACAAGAAAGGGTAAATGGAAAAATCCCATGGGCCCCATCACTGCAGAGCTCAGCAACCCAGTAAGAGGAAAGTTCCACAGATTTCACATGCTTGGAACCCAGTTAAGGGAGTTAACCGGAGTCTATACTACAGCTTTGCTTCAGAAAAGAAATTTTATTACCTCCTTTCCAACCCCTAGAGCCTAGGCTGCTGGAGCAAGACAACTCATTAGGGCAAGAGCCAAAATGCTAGCATACAGTTGGCCCCAGCAGTCAGAACCCAAAAATGTACATTCCATATCCACACCACCACTGTCTCTACTATGCTATCATTCCACACACTTATGCCTCTGCTCAACCTGAGCATGCGCATACCAAGTTCCCTACCAATGCAGCTGCTGAGTGAACATCTAGTATGCTCCATGTGCCCGATGCCACCATTCCCAACACTGGAATGGTGATGGCACCTCACCTCCACTACTGTACATACCACATTCAGTTCCCCATCTCCATGTGGCTCTCAGAGACAAAAGGGATTCCTGACCCTTCTACCACACACCATATATAGCCAAATCTATTGATTACAGCTGAAGAAGCTATAAAAAGACTACATAACGTCACCCACCTGGAATCAAAGGCAATGCAAGTCACAAAGCTAACAACCAAAGGCACATTTGTAGGAAAAGGCATTTATTTGAAAAACAGCTTATATAGTTGAAAAAAATGTTTCCACCAGATGCATAAATCTCAATATAGAGGTACTAGAAACATGAAGAAGCAAGGTAAAATTATGTCTCCAAAGGAACTCAGGGGAACATTTTGTCTTCAAAGATCTAGCAACAGACTGCAAATAAAAGAATATTGATGAGATGCCTGACAGAGAATGCAAGGAATGATTATAAGGAAACTCCATGAGATTCCAGAGAATACCAGAGGATAAATGAAATTAGAAAAAAAAACAGTTCATGACACATATGACAAATTCAGCAAAGTAATAGTGATCTTGAAAAAAGAATCAAACAAAAATCTTGTAAATGAAAAATTCAGTGAGTCAAATGAAAATATAGCTGAAAATCTCAACAACAGACTAGATCAAGCAAAAGAAAGGATATTTAAACCTGATGACAAGTCCTTTTTTGGGGGGTGGGGAGTGCTGGGGATTGAACCCAGGGCCATTGTGCTTGCAAAGTAAGCACTTTACCAACTGAGCTGTATCCCCAGCCCCTCCAAGATTTTTTTAAATGAAACAAAACAAAGCAATGAAGACAATCTCCTATACATATGGAGCATATGTGTGGAAAAAGTGAAAACAAGGTAAAAAGTATGGGAAACCTATTCGATTAAGTAATAGCTGAAATTTTCCCAATCCTGGGAAAGATATGGATATCCAAACACAAAAGGCCCAGAGGATTTCAAACAGACATATACAGGAAAGAACCTCACCATAGAATATTGTGATCCAACTGTCAAAAGTACAAGACAAGGGGAGGCTCTTAAAAATAGCAAAAGAAAAGTGAAAAGTCACATTTAGGGGAACTCCCATTAGACTAATAGCATATTTCTCAGAAGAAACTTTACCAGAAAGGGATAGAATGACATATTCTAACCTTTCAAAGAACACCCCCCACATGTACACACACACTAAAAAAACAACAGACAACAAAAATCTTCCAAGAATACTATGCCTAGCAGTTAACCTATAGAAATGAAAAAGAAATAATCACTTTCCAAGACAAGCAAAAATTGAAGAAATTCATCAGTTACAAAAGATAAAAATCCTAAGATATTATTCCATGCACAATCATAGCACTTAAAAGCTCAGTCAATACCAAAAGATGGTTAATACACATTAGAATTCGCACAGCAAATAATAGTCGTCTGTAGTCATCATCTCAGGGTGCCATGACAAAATATCATGGCCTGAATGGATTCAACCACAGTCATTTATTTCTCCCATTTATTTCTAGAGTCTGATAAGTGTAGGATTGAGATGCCAGTTGCACTAACTCAATGTGAGGACCCTCTTTCTGGCTAACAAAAAGCTACACTTACAGTGCACTCTTTCATAGCAACAGGAAAAGAGTTCTAATGTCTCTTCTAAGGGCACTAACCCATCATGAGCTTCAACTGGTGAATTTGTGGGACACAGAATTAAGTTCATTTTATATATGTTTAAGGAGTTTGGATGGAATATATCCATCCAACCTAGCAAATTTATCATAGAGAAAATTTTCAAACATACACAAAGAGACAGAAGTATCATATGAAATAAGGAAAATGATGGAAATAACATAAATTTCTATTAATAGTAAAAAAAGAAAAACAAACCACAGGATGTTTAAGCAATCCAATGCAATCTCAGTGTTACCTAAGGGTGAATAAAAGACCATTGCAGTAAGCACTGACTTAAGTAATTTGCTCAGTTTCAAACTATATGGAATATTGAAGTCAATTCTGTATAATTTATTTTTCAATTTACTAGATATTAAACCAGACAATATTGTCTGTAAAATAGAGTAGAGCTATCTTTTGTTGCTGTTGAAGCACTGAGCTACTATAAATCCTTTTCAAAGAAATACCCCTATTCAAGTGTTGAATGGGCAACATTGTGTGAACATGCCCTTTGAATCAGATCCTGTAACCTCATAAGGAATTTTGATAAGTCTATGAGTAACACTGAATGTGGGAATTTTTTGCTGACCAAGCATACATAACACTTGATGGCTTAGATGATGAATGAAGGTTCTCCTCTCAGTTTACACCAGGGCACACAAGCACACACACACATTCACCACCAACCCCCCTTCTTGCTCTCTCTTCATTGCAATGAGCCAAAAAGAAACTTCAGTTGTAAATACATGAACAAGTATGCAAAATGAAGAAAATAAAAAGTGATCAGTTCTGAATGAAAAAGGACAGTTTTGCTTGCATCTCCTTTTCCAGCATCTCCACCTGGTGTGCCAACCTTAGCATATCAAATAAGCAAAGTGCATTTTGAAGAGGGTAGAAGTCTTATTTTACACCAAGAGTAAGGCAATTTTATATCTGCTCTAAGAGTGGATTAAGTAGTTACAGACAATTGTTAAGCTACTAAAATAATCATGAAGAAGAATGGATAGAAGAACAGATCCTTGCAACAAACTCATGTTAATTAACCTTGCAGCTGGGAGATCAATTTGCATAGAGAGTCTTTGAAGCCTGTCAGGTATGAATTGAACTACTGAACTGCTACATTTGATAATCCAGCCATTGAGGTTTTTTCCCCCCTGAAGATGTTTTTTCAGCTTAACAGACAGCTTTCTTCATATAAAAGTACTCATTTCTAATTAATTTTCTATTATATTTAACACACGTAAATTTGTGACTTTCAAGAAATTAACAAAACATCAAAAACACAGAGATTATTAATTATATATATAAAAGAAGAAACATTTTGGGTACCATTAGGTTTAGGCTTAGTTCTCAAAATCTGAAAACTTGAGAAATAAGTATCCTGGGACACTTGTAGATGAAAGTTAGCTAATGGTAATGAGACAGTATTATAAAAGGCTTTACCAGGATCCATGCATTTAAAATTCTCAATAGCCCTTTGAAGTAGACAATACAGCTTTTCTCATTTTATGCAGAGGGAAACTGAGGCCAAGAGAGCACGGCTAAATTGACCAAAGTCACTCTTTTAAGAACATGGCTTGGTCAGAATTTGAATCCAGATAGCCTGATTCTCAACGTATTTCCTTATTCACTGTAACTTGTCCTCCTAAAACGTCTACACTGCCTGTCCTAAGGAGTAAGTTTCTTTCCATTTAATCTCATTAAGTTAAACCAAAAAAATCTTAGGGTGGGTTTGTGGCACTTAGTAATATTTATTATTAAAAATATTTCTACTTCTAGATTTTAAATTTTAAAAGATCAAGAGAGATAAATAGGGAAAAAAGAATATAGAAAATAATTGAAAAAAAAAAAGAAGTTGAGTGGAATTCCATTAAGGTTAACAGTGTTTATAAAAAACTGTGGCAAAAATAGAATTGGACCAAAATTATTCAATAAAATTTTAATTGAAAATTGAGAATACAAAATAACAGATAAATTCCTTTGTGTAGAACATGTAAATCTACTTTTTATCAATATTTTGATGATATGTATTTTCTTTGAGTCTGGGGCTACTGATTGAGATGCTAGTCATCTTTCTGGAATAACAAAACCTGGCCAAAAGGAAAAAAAAAATCTATTTTATCAAAATACAAAACCCTCTAGAATTTTTTAATTTTTCAAAAAATTCCCCATATATTCAATCCCAGTGAATTCAACTTGTCTTTATTCAACTTTTTCCAACATTGGCAATTTTATTTTCATCAGCTTAACAAATATTGTCACATTTACATAAATGTATATAATAGACATAGATTCAAAGAATGAGATCAGTGGGGCCATCAAACCATGTCACCCTAAGCAAGAAAAGGATCTCACAGCATCAGCCCACAGGAAGAATTTGCTCTTAAAAGGGCTCAGTGGGTAGTTGTCCTTAAAGCCACACATATGTACTTTCCTTTTTTTCTTTTTTTTTTTTTTTTTTTT
>JAJEJO010000148.1:558767-579508 GCA_020662805.1 Glaucomys volans | reverse complement strand
ACTGAGTTGCTTAGGGCCTCGCTAAGTTGCTAAGGCTGGCTTTGAACTTGCGATCCTCCTGCCTCAGCCTCCCAAGTGCTGGGATTACAGGCGTGCGCCACCACGCCCGGCTCACATATGTACTTTCAAGTGTCTATGCCACCGAAGTTAGCAAGTTCTCTATAATGAAATGGAAAGAACTCTATACATTAAAAAAGAAAGAAAAAATTCACAGCCAAGACAAAGTTGCTAGATAAGTCCATCGTCCTAAACATCTTTTCATTTCTTTCAGGACAAAGAATCTTGATGTAGTGTTACAAATCAGCCTTCTGACATGAAATCTAAGAGGATGATTCCAACATAATCCAGGTGAGCAGAGTGACAATTCAAGGAGAAACTGAACAACACGTTTACAGAGCACTTCAGGTACAGAGTGGCAGTATTAGCATTCTACTACAAGAAGATAGAAAAGTCACTTAGGTGAGCCAGAAAGAGATGTAGTGCTGAAGAGTCAGAGAATGATATTATATACCAAATAATCTTCTAAAAACATTAATTAATTTTAGACTATTAAAATTCAATCAAATATACAATCCATGATACAAGACATGAATGATGAAATAAGAATATGAATTGAGATTAAAAATGAGATGTCTGAATGAGCAATAGAAATTCATAAGGGAAATAGACATAAGAAAAACTTAAAAATTAAAAAAATCAAGAGTTAATAAGTCTGATTTAATAGATTTATTAAGCCCTACATTCTAAGAAATCATCTTCTATTAAAGCCAACTTTTATATATTTATAATAACTAACGTCATCTTAGACACAAAGAAACCCACAGGGCAAAATAAGCACACAGAAAACATACATAGCACCAAAACAATCTTGGTCCAAATGCAATAAAATAGCAACAAAAACAACAGCACCACCGAAACAAATAAACAGACAAAAAGTGATAATGCAGATTTGAAAAACGGTTTCATAGAAAAATCCTAGAGTAAAGGAAAAAATAAAAACTAAGTATTTAAAATAACAAAAGAATATTATGAAATCCTATTTTTATAATTGAAAATATTTTATTACGCCAGGAAAGTTACAATAATGTTATTTCATCACCCTAGAATAAATCTGATTCAATAAATTCAAGAAAGATAAATGAAAACAAGGATTAACGTTAGCCATAAATGAAAAGTTATTTTGAAATAATAAGGACATGAATAAATACTTTGAATTAACAATAAAATAGCTAAGTTGAATTAGCACAAATAGAGGAAAATCTACATATATACTGTTAGAAGTACGAATCAGGCTACAGGGAAAAACAAAAAGAAAAAAAAGCAGCATAAATAATCAAAGTATATTTCCCTGTATTAAACTGCGATAAATTAGAAAATTCTAATGGAAAAAATAATTGCGAAGCAAATAAAATGATCAGATTTGGTCTCAAAAAAGTAGCATATGAATAAGTGTATGATCATGTAAAAGAATTGAAAAAATATTTTTGAATGCTTCAGAACAAGTCAGTCAAATGGTGAATTTCAATTTCTCCTTCCACATATAAGGAACTTAAAGGTCAACACCTCATCCTACAAAGGAAAAAGCTAAACAGACTAGAAAATCAGTCACCTTTCTGGGATTTCATAAGTATGAGGACACAGAGCAAACTTCTGACCTCGAGATTTGACAGATAAACAGGAAAATGCAGTGAGTCAGGGTTACGGGAGCCAAGGTTCAGGAGCAGAAAATATGAGAACCAGTGTCTCACCAGGAAAACCTGAACTGCAACTGAGGAATTGCTGGGGATGCAGAACAGGCATGGCTGAGTTAAAAACCTCCAGAGGGACACAGTCATAGGGCAGCAACCACACTTCTGTGAGTTTTACTTTAGGAGTGTGAACAGATTCTCACAGTAAATATTACAGAAAAACTCCCCTGTGGTTCTGGCAATGGGAGTATAAAAGGAATCATTTTAAACCTACCAGAGCACTCTGTTCTTTTTGAAAAGGCCTGTCCTCAGGAGAAACTACTTAACCAGAACTGACTGGCTGGGCTGTTATCAGAGCCCTGCATACCTGGGGTGAGGAAGATGTCCAACTCCAGTCAGCGTGAGCCTTTCATGAGGTTAAAGGGAGATGCCCAACTCCAACCTGTTAGGTGGCAGTTAGAATGAGCAGTGGGTGAGGAGTTAAAGAAAATAATGTGGAACGAATCAGTTCATCAACAGCCCTGGATCAGTGGCACTGCGGGACCTGAAAAGAGCTCTTTCAGGGCCTTGCCAGATCACAGCCCTAGAAACGATTCCTCTTACGACAGGAGGAACATTGATAAAATCAGGGGTGAGAACCAAAGGCAGGGATATGTTTGTTCAAAACTGATAAAATGTTTAAAACAGAACCCAACTCAAGCAACACAGCCCAGAGATTTCCACAGCTAGGAAAGCAGGATGATTAAAAATGGAGCCCATCAACCATAAATTCTGCAAAAAAAGGTTCCAAATGGGACTTGTCAGCCACTTGAAGATGACCAAGATTTGCCCTTAGGCGGTTAGCTAATATAGAATGTCAACACAGAACTGGGGGGTGATACTTGGGTGGGACCTTCTAACAATCTCCATCCCATTCCAGTAAAGGCTGGGACACAGAGGAGTGAGTGTTGCTTTCCTCTGTGAGGGGACCCGCTCTCCCTTCAGAGTGTCTTTTCCTCCTTCAAATCATGAGTCTTGCTTGAAATTCTCTCATGCAAGAGTACAAAATCTGCCAACACAGCACAATCTAGGCAGAATCTTCTGAGTTGCTGGGATTACAGGTGTACATCAGCACTTGAAGACTGAAAAGCAAAAATAACATAGAATGAAAAAAAAAAAAACAGGAAAGAAAGAATAATGGAGAATCATGCAACAACTACACAAAGAAATGTGTATATTGGGAACAGAAGAAGAAATATAGAATTGAAATAACAATATTTGTAATAATGATTTCTCAGTGTAAGCTAGATGTGATAGATATCAGACACTAATCCACAGTCTAGAAAAAACACTAAATATAAATGGAAATACAGATGTGGGGGTGGAGGGTAGGGACTGTACCTACAAATACCATTCTCTAATTTATTAAATTCAATTTATTTATTTAACAAAAAAAATTTTACAGAGAAATAATTACAAAGAAAAAACTGAAAGAAGGAAGATAAATAAAAATTTATGAAAGAACAAAGATTAGAAGTAAATCTTACTTTTGAGTTAAATCTTACTTCTCAGTATCCATATGAAGCAAAAGAAAGTCAAATATTATTTTTAAAGTTTCAAGAGAAAAAAATGAACCTAGAAATCTGCACTCTCAAAGTATCCCTCAAGAATGAAAAAAGTAATAAACTTGACCTCATAGAAAAGGAAATTAAGTAGAAAACAAGACTTTCTCAAACAAATATTAGGGAATTTGTTGCCAACAGAACTGTCTTTCAAGTAATGTTAAAAAATTATTTAGAGAGAAGGCAAATAATATAAGATAAAACCTTGGAAATACATAAAGAAAAGAAGAACGTAGAAGAAGAAAAAAGTGAGCCACTTTAAAATATTAATTTTTCATACACTCATTTGATCCAACAAACACCATTGTGTTAAAAAAATAACATCAAAAACATTGAATTATCAATACCAACTTACATATCATATAAAACATACACACGTGTAATTGTGTATATAAGGGAAAAGATTCACAGTAATGATGTAAGGGATAGGAGTAAGGAATGAGTATTTTTATTATAAGGTACTTACACTAACTGTGAAACATTACAACATTATTTGAAAATGGACTGGGTTAATTGTAAGTGCACATTTCAAATTCTAGTGCAACAACTAAAAATGTTTTTTTAAAACAAGATACAACTGACATGATCAGAAAGGAGAGAACACCAAGGCACAATTCATGAAGGAAATCGTTGGTAAGCTGGACTTCATTAAAAATAAAAACTTCTGTTCTGTGAAAGATGAAGTCAGGTGAATGAGGAGGCAAGCCAGAGACTAAAAGAAAATATTTGTAGAAGACCGCCAATAAAGGGCTATTATCCAAAACATACAAAGAACTCTAAAACTTCACCAGCAAGAAAACAAACAACCCAATTGAAAAAATGAACCAAAGATCTTAACAGACACCTCACCGAAGAAGACATAAAGATGGCAAATAAGCACATGAAAAAATGCTCCACGTTATATGTCATCAGGGAAAAGCAAATTAAAACAATGAGAAACTATGCAAATGCTTTTGAATGACTGGAATTGGAACACTGATACCTCCATATGCTAGTGAGGTTCTGGAGCCACAGAAACTCTGATTCATTCTTGTTGTCTCACTGCTGATCTCAGCAGTGCTTTTGATCTCTGTTGTTGTAAACTAAAATGATAGTTGAGAAGATAGTTTGGAAGTTTCTTACAAAACATGTTCTTGCTACATGATCCATCAATCACATTCCTTAGTGTGTACTCAAAAGAGTTGAAAACTTACGTCCACATGAAAACCTGCACAGATGTTTGCTGTAACTTTATAATTGTCAAAGCTTGGAAGCAACAAAAATTCTTCAGCAGATAAATGGATAAAATAGACTGCTACCTCCAGACAATAGAATGCTATTAAAAAGAAATGAACTATCAAGCTGTGGAAACACATAGAGGGATCTTAAATGCATATTAATAAGTACAATAAGCTAATCTGCATACTTTACATTCCAACTGCAATGACATTCTGGAAAAGGCAAAATTATGGAGACAGTAAAAGTATCAATGGTTGTCATGAGTTGAGGTTTGGGGGAGGAATGGATAGGTCAAGCACAGATTTTTAGCACAGGGAAAATTCTCGTATGATACTATAATGATGATACATGTCATCATACTTTTGTCCAAACTTATAGAATGTACAAATACCAAGCAGGAACCTTAAAGCATACACTTGGGATGATTACGATTTGTCAATGTAGGTTCATTAATAGCAGCAAATGTCCTTTGAAACTTTAAAAAGATAATAGGATGAGCCATGCATATGTTGAGACAGGGAACTATCTGAACCTTCCCCTAGGTGGTTTTGTGTGTGTGTGTGTGTGTGTGTGTGTGTGTGTGTGTGTGAGAATTGAATACTATTCTAAAAAATAAAGTAAAAGAAAATCAGTCAGACATATGGATTTTCAATTAAGAAAGGTTTCTAATGCCAAGTAAATATTCCTGAACACAGGAAATAGAACATTCTTGATTTAATTTTATGAAGCTGGTATTACCCACACTAGAATCATGAAAAACACAAGGCAAAGAGAAAGGAAGGGAAGAAGAAAGAAACTAATTGAATAAGAGAGGGAGGGAGAAAAGAAGGGAGGAATGAAATTTTTAAAAACCACACATTAATGAAGATAGACATAAAAAAACTAAATAAAATGTTAGCAAGTTCACTCAGTAATATACCAAAGAATATATCATGATTTACTTGTTTGAATATAGGAATGTTTGTTTTAATGCTAAAGAGTCTATGCATTTATTTTAGAAATGTCACTAAGTCAAGGGAGAATGAACTCCAGAGATCAACCTGATAGAAACTGAGAAGTCATTCAACACACTTCTTTCCTTCCTCATAAAAAAAAAAAAAAGAAAAGAAAACTTTTTAAAAATCAATGAAAGAGAACAGTTAAGAAAAAAGAAGAAAGTTTATCTCAAACCTTTGGTTAATAGTATTCATAATTGGAAAATACTTAGAAGCACTTATTGAATTCAGAAACAGTAACAACGTAAGTACAACTATTTAATAGTTCTCTGGAAGTTTGCACTGAAGTAAAAATAAAAACAAAAAATAAATATAAGGTATAAACCACTCTAAAGGAGATGAAAATATTGCTGTTTTCAGATGGTTTACTAGTATACACCCAAAAAAATAAAGTTAAAAAGATTTTAACAAATTAGATACTTTTCAAATTTCCTGTCCTAACTGATGATTTGTTGTAATACTAGGAACTGTTTCATATGCATGTATACAGCACCCACACACACACACACAAACTGAAGAAAAAAGAAATTTTAATACCAAATTGTGTAAAAGAAAACATGACTGCCTCTGTGCCTACTTCTCTGCAAATTAACATATACATTTAATTTTAAGGACATAAATATGAAGCTTATATCAAATTAAGAAATTAGCAGCTATATTATTGTAAATTTTAAAGAAAAAATTATGACTAGGATCCCTACTCTTCTATGTTTTAAAGTGGTCCCTAAAACTTCACTAATTTTTGAATGATTAAGTGAAAAATGGAAAAATATCAATGGAAATCCTAAAAATGCCATTAAAGTGATCCAAGAATAATGAAAAGGATATGTCATAATCACTGTAGAATTTAAAATAATAGCTAGATGATTGAACATTTAATTCACTTTTTATAGAATTTTTGAAATCTTCCATTCACATTTTACATATGCATGCCTCCACTTCAATGTATAGATGGATTGAATGTATTCATGGAAGAATTTATACCAGGAAGGAACTAGAAGAAAATTTACCTGATCTCAGCATAAATGTAGAAGAAGAATATTTTGAGGAAATCTTAGAGATCTTCATATGCACAAATTTTAACCCTTATATAATTCAAAACATTACAAAAATATATCAAGTTTAAATTTAAAGGCAAAAGAAAAAATATGAGCCCTTACAGATCTTGATATTGCTCTATTAAAAAAAGTCTAACTGATATGACTCAGAAAAAATGAAATAAGACTAGGAAGAGAAATATCACATAAGGAAAAAAAACAAAAACTAGTAATCATGTGAAGTCATATTCAATTTCATGAATAAGGTAAGGAATACAGAGTAAAAATGTTGCAAACTACAGCATTAAGTTATAAATTATGTAAGTTACTTTAAGCACAGTACTGGTTTTCACAATTGTCTATGAGCCTCCCTCAAAATTGCTGCTTTGGAACAATATTTAGTTGGAAATAAAGAGGTATAGATTAAATGCTAAGTAAAAATTAAATAAGTTATAAAACACTGTACACAATTTGAATGTGTTCCTATTTGAATTTTGCAGTGAAATAAAAATTGTATACACTGCTGGTGAGTGACCACTGATAGGAGAGTTAGTACAGATATTTAACAAGTAATGAGAGATAATATCATTACCAAACAATCACACTTTCAGATGGATTCTATAAAACCATTTGAAATATGTAAAAAGACATGTTTTAAAAATATGTTACATTATTATTTATAATATCACAAAGAAACATTTTAATCCTCTTTAAAGGCAGATTGGTTGAATAAAGAGCAAGGTATCAATGCAAACAAATATCAAGCAATCTTTAAAAATTATATTTTGTAATCAAGTACATCCATATTTATTTTATTAGAGGAACTGTCTCTTGAAATTGTACCTCAATAAGTTTGCAATTGCAAAATAGAGTACTGGTAAAGAAAAGCCCCAGTCCCTCAGCTCCAGCCCTCAGTCTCTACCTCCTTTCACAGTGGTCTGTGAGGCTCGCATGTTTGAAAACAGCTGCTTTGGAACAATATTTAGTGGGAAATAAAGGTGTTTAGATTAAATGTTGTTATGGTTTGAATGTGAGGTGTCCCCCAAAAGCTCACATGTGAGTCAATGCAAAAAGGTTCAGAGGAGAAGATTGGGTTGTGAGAGTCTTAATCCAGTCAGTGAATTAATCCCCTGATAGGGATTAACTGAGGTGTGGCTGGAGGAGGTGGGAATTGGGGTCCTGGCTTTAGGGTATATATTTGTACCTGGCAAGTAGAGACCCTCTCTGCTTCCTGATCAGCATGTGAGCTGCTTTCCTCTGCCACACTTTCCTGCCATGATGTTCTGCCTCATCTTGAGCCCCGAGGAATGGAACCAGCCTTCTGTGGACTGAGACCTCTGAAACTGTGAGCTCCCCAAAAAACTTTTCCTCCTCTATAAATGTGATGGTTGGTTCTTTAGTCCCAGCAGAAAAAAGCAGATAAAACAAATGTTGGATAAAAATGAAATAGGTTGTAAGACAATGAATTTGAATGTGTTTCTATTTGTGTAAAAATGGTTTAAAATGTTCCTTTGATAAACCATAGAATAGTTCTTTAACATTTTCTTTTTTTATTTTTCCAATATGCTGAAGAAGGCTATCCTAGATTTTAGTAAGGAAAAAATTTATGAACCCCTCACAAAGAGCCTGATTACATAAACCATAAGCCAGATCTGAGAATTGGGCTTGGAAGGGGGGACCTGAATTACAATCATTACCTGCTCTGTGACCTTTATTTAAATTAGATAGTAGAAACCTTTTCAATGAAGTCCTTCCATACATTTTATGGAGATGAAGAAAATGAATTTTTTCCTTCGATAAACTAGAAAAAAGTATTTAATTTATTCCAGTGTAGGCTAGAATACTAACTTTCTTATTTTCTGTATAATTACAAGAGAATAATCATATATTTAGGTGAATATTGATTAAGACATTCTCAAGAAAATACAACAAAATATTGAGAATATCTGGAAGAGAAATCATTCATATGATCATGGATAGATTGTTATATTTTATGTTTCTCCATACTTCAATTTAGGGACTTATAAAAATGAATAATGATATATCATATATGCATGATATACATATGTACATATATACACAAATACAACTCAAAGATCAACTCCACCATCTCTTATGGTTTATCTCCCTCTAGCATATATGGAAAAGGGGTAAGTTTCTTTGGTAATTTGTCATGTATCTGTTCCCTTTGCTTAAGTTTTTGTGCCTTTCTGTTCCTCTGCAGACCACACTGCTCACTTCTTGCCAATTTCTGTCTAGACTGGTATGTTCTAAGAGAATATAATGCGAGTCATGTATCATTTTATATTTTGAGTAGCCACATTAAAATTGAAAAGTTAATTTTAATAATATATATTCAATCAAATATATAATCAGAATATTAGCCACTTAGTGTGTAATCAGTTTAAAAAGTAATGAGATACATTTCTATTTTTCAGACTAAGTCTTGGAACCTGGTATATATGACACTTATAGCATATCTTAAGTGAGATTAGCCATAGTTCACATTTTCAGAGACCACATGTATCTAGTGGCTGCCACACTGGTCAGCCCAGTTCTAGAAATTCTTCCTGTATCTTGCCTCTTTTCTCTGATATTTCTCTGATATTTTCTCTGATATTCCCCACAACTCTATTTGAAACTATCCATTATATGTCTTCATTCCAAAGTTCATCTGCATAAAGTTTATTTTTTCATAGTTCTTATGCACAAAGCTCTAAACATATATCAAAAGAGTTTTAATAATTTAGGTGGAAACACTACATATAAGGTAAAGAAAATATTAGTGGATCCCACGATTCAAAGAAAAAATCCACAAGGAGATTCAACCTTACTTTGGAATTTTCTCAGTTCCTGCTGTACCACCAACTCTCACGTCCATAATTTCTTCAGTGAGCACATTCATCCTTTAGCTTCCAACACATGACTCTCTACTCACCAATTAGGAAACAGTACCCCTTGCTCGTAGGAGCTGGCCTTGCCACTAAATTGTTAAGCAGAACATTGCTTTGAGACTGAGATGCCCAAATGAGACATAAAACTCGGTCTAAAGTCACACTCACAAAGCGTTGGGGTCCCACAAAATAGTCTGGGATAGATGGAAGCATTTTAAGTAGGGAGTCTGAGTGTTACCCAGCTGCCTAATTACAGTTGCTGAAGAACACACACACACACACACACACACACACACACACACACCTCCCTTCCAAGAACAGACATAAATCTCTGTATGAAAATAATTTAACCTAACTTATAAGAAGATAAGTTCATATTTGCCTTATAATTTGTATGGGTACTATTTAATAATAGAGTTAGTACACAACCTCTATAGCACACATTTCAAATTTTGTCCCCTCAGATCAACTAAGAGGAATAGGGTGCCAGTAATACTTAAGCTAACAATGGCGGCTTCCACGCCTGATCAAAAACCAGGCCTAAGCTATAAGGACTTTGAATTTTCTTTGTGTGGTAACGGAAGAGCAATTTTTCTCCTCAGTACATGTCACTTAGGGATTGTTATCTAGGTACTCCTGCTTCATAGGCTGACGTGAGAATAAAAAGAAAAAACTGTGAAGAGTCTAAAAGCTGGGACTGGTATGTAGAGGACAACTCAGTAAACCCTAGCTAGTATAGTCTGATAAGAAGAGATTAAGAGAATGGCATGGTCATTGCTTTACTAAATTTACAATCAAAACCTATTGTATTTGTCAACTTTGTATTATTATAACAAAATACCTGAGATGATCAACTTATAAGAAGGAAAGGTTTATTTTGGCTCCCATTTTTGAAGGTTTCAGTTCATGGCCAGGTGGACCCATTGCTTTTAGATCTGTGGTGAGACAGTACATCATGGCATAGAACACATGGTGGACCACTCCTCATTGCATGGCTTCTGAAAGTGAGAGACTGAGGGAAAAAGAAAAAAGGGAACCAGTGTTCCTTATATTTCCTTCAAGAGGATGTTCCCTGTTCAACCCCAGGACTGCAGATGCCCCAAGAATTCTGTTTCCTAATCTCAAAGTAAGAACTTAGTGGAGACTCAAGGGAGAAGTTTTGAATATTTTATCACTTATGCAGTCCTGAGCTGCAGCAAGCAAGCATACAAATGGAGAATGGTGCTACACCAAAAGCAGAATACGGGATAAGTTGCATGCCCACTGTGAAGTGGATTTCTTCAGATGTCTTATGAGTACATTTTTTACTTTGCAACCAAATTCACTCTACTTCGATCCTCACCTAAAGACTGGCAATAAGGGAAGTGGCCAGCTTCCCTCTTACCATTTCTTTCATTATCACTTTATTTACAGTCCTTCTCATCTCAGTGCAAGCTTACCTAAGCACTGACTAGTGTTTACTTCAACACTCCCACATGACCAGAAGATTCCCAACTGCGTGCCACCTCTGAAAGGTTCTACTACCTCCCAAAGCACTGTAGACTGGGGACCAAGCCTTCAACATGTGAACTTTTAGGGGACCCTTATCCAAACCACAGCACTTATTATATTTTCCATAAAATGAACTATAAAAGGAAAGCATTTGTTGCTCCAGCTTTTGCATTGTCTCTTCATGAAGGCATTTTTGGCAGTAAAATTATTTTTCTTGAACTATTTGAAATATTAAATACTAGGAATATTTTATCATGAAATTGATTTTTTATTCATTTCTATATTTTCCATCAATTTATTTATATTTCAATATGAAAAATCAAAATATGGCATTTTAGTGGTTTTAGTGGGACAGATAAGCATTCTAAAAAATAAGTTTATTTGTTAGCTTCATATTCGACAATAATTATATACTACACCCATGGTCAATAAACAATATCAATTTAGTTTCAGCTTCAGGTAGTTGTAAACACAAATTAGCTTAGTGAAATAAGGTTTTTCTCTGTTTCCTTAAACATTTTATGATTGAGTAGGATCTGTGTTCCTTGATCTAATGAAAAATGAAAGAAATACATTCAAAAGCAAACTTTTATAGCTAAAATAGAAAATTTATATAATAGAACAACTTTTCTTAATATAAATAATATAAAAGTCAATTATCAATGTTAATTATAATTCTAATGCAATAAATAGAATGCAGATTATGCGAGAAAGAAATCTGGACACAATTTTAGAATTATATTTTTCTAAAGACCTTTATGTCTATTTCTGTCTCTGTTCCTCTCTCTCTGTCTGTCTCTCTCTCTCAATCCCCCCAACAAGTTTCCTCTTTAAATGCACTTACTAAAATCACTCCAATCTTTAAATAAGCAAATGAATAACAAAATTCCTGCTGGATTATATTTACCTCTATTACTAACCTACTTCTTTTATTTCCTTCCCAGCCATACTTTATTTCTCACTTCCCATTCACTCTGAATCCACTGTACCTCTCATCTTCATCCTAGAGGATAACATTGCACTTTGATGAAACCCCCAGTGAGGTCATGTGAAATCCATTGTGCATTTTAAATCTTATCTCACTTTTAGTCTCCATGGGCATTGAACCCTTGACCACCAGCAACTTCTTGGTGATCTCTTCTGTCTTTCAAAACATCACTCTTCCTCTTACCTATGTCTAATCAATATTCTTCTAACATTTCTCTTTTTCACCCATCTTCAATTTTTAATAGTCTTCAGTGATCTATGATCAGTGAAAACTCTCCATGGGAGATTTAATTAATTCTCAAGTTTTCTATTACCATATGTATTGCAATGATTCACAAGTCTATGTCCTGAATCATGCTCTTTTGCATGAACTTCAAACCTGCATTTCCAAAACCCTTCAGTTATCCCCACTTATATATTCAACAGGTGAATTCAAGTTCAAGACATCTAAAAAGTAATCCATCAACCTCTCCATTTGCCTGCTTCATGCCATGTATTCCCTATCTTGAGTTAGGTACCACCATTTCCAAAGTCAGAAATCTGGAACTCATACTGATTCTCTCTCCTTCAGCCAGTTGATTCTGAAAATGCTTTTTCCTAAAGATATCTCATCAGCACTTTCTGTTTTCTCTATTCTCTTATTTAGGATTTTCTCATCTTTTGCCTAACCTAAAGATTGCACTAGTTTCCTGAGTCTTCACTGAGACCACTTTTGCATCCCAAGACCCCTCATCCCCTGCTACCAACCAAACACATCCCTTAATCTGTTCTTTTGACAGCAGTAATTTCATTCTACAAAAATATAAATCAGAGTAAAAGTAGCTTTTGCTCTCCTGCTAAAATCCTGCAGCATCTGCAGTTACACTGTAAAGCTTTTTGTACAACATAAGACTTTTAGGATCTTTACCTTCCCAGTAAGATAAGGGCTTCTCCTCCACCTTGGTTTCTTTCACTTTATACATAAGTGAGATGAAAATTGAAACTACTATTTTCAATTTCCAAATGTGTTCCTGGACTTTGATATTCTGCTCATGAATTGGACTTTATAAAAAGATAACAAGTAAGGATATTTTCAATGTTAAATCAATCTGCACCTATCATGATTTATAGCCAATAATATACACTCATTAGCCAACATATAAAATCATACATGAAGAGACATAAATTATGCCATCAATCCTGCAGAAACACAGATGATGAAAATCAATGAAGGAGGCATTTGGGGTAAGGATGGGGAACCCCGGTTAAAACTGCAAGGATGATAAATATTTGAAAGCCAGAATGAAATTGAGGGGAGTTGATTATGCTTCTTTCAGAAGGAGCAGCACCGTTAGCAGACACACGACAGTCGTTGTTCTTGTGGGATGGTGGGAGACCAACAGACGGAAGGACAGAAAGCATTCCAGAAAGTGACCGAAGTAAAATTTGATAAGTACCCTCACCTGAAAGCAGAGGACCTTGAAATTTATACACATAGTTATTAAAATCCTTCAACAGAATAGTCCTGTGCCTGTGGCCCAGAGCTTAAGGAGAAAAGCCTTCACTGAACTGATGGAGATGTGGTGGCATGGTGCAGATGCGAGGACACGAAGAGAGAAATAGACCTGGAGTCACAAAGAGAGTGAGACCTTGACACTGGGAGAATAAACAAACTCTGCATAGACCGTAGAGGCAGGGATGGGAGAGGACTGACCTGTAGGGAATGTGAAAACTGAGGAAGAAAGGATGGACAAAAAGGGAAGTAACGTGTGCAGAGGAGCCGGCTGATTGCTTACAGCAGCCATCTTGGTTTTTTCTCACAGTGTTATGGATTAACTGGTGCTCAGGTCGATGGCCTCTCTACTGGTCTCGCTTGGATGTATAACGAAACTGCAGTCAGATTGAGGGGATGAGGTTCACCTATCTGGAACCTTCCTGGACATGGAACGGTGGTATCAGGATGGCTTCCCCTCTCATTATCATATCTACAGATGGTCTCTCCAACCAGGTTGTCAGATGTCTTATATGAAAGTCTGGGCCTCTTAAAAGCACAAAAGCCAGTGCCTCCAGGCTTCTTTAAAATTTAGGTCAAGCAGGGCACGGTGACTCACGCCTGTAATCCCAGCACTTGGGAGGCTGAGGCAGGAGGATTGCAAGTTCAAAGCCAGCCTCAGCAACTTAGCGAGGCCCGAAGCAACTCAGTGAGACCCTTTCTCTAAATAAACTACAAAATAGGACTAAGGATGTGGCTCAGTGGTGGAGTGGCCCTGAGTTCAATCCCCAGTACCAAAAATAAATAAATAAATAAATAAGAATTTAAATAAAATTTAGGTCAAGACTTGGTAGGTGTTCCTTCTGCTGAATTTCCATAGCAAATCCTATTTCTCTCATCTTCCAGCATGCTTTCCTGCTACTTGTTCTTATTGTGCCATAAGTGTATGCAAAATTGCCCTATGGCTTTTGCTGACAGTCTTTACTTTTCCTAAAATGTTTTTTTAAATCCTACCCATTCTTAAAATATTAATTGTGTCCAAGTTCATCATGGGGTCTTCATATTCACTATGCGGTGGGACTACTCAAGGGTGTCAATTTCAGGAAGCATTGTTCACTGTGGCCAGCTTTGTGGTCTCATTGCCGCATAAGCACATGAGAAAATTTCAGCAAATATTAGCTCATTAATGCTTCACAAAACCATATGAGGACTGAATTATTATTCCATTTGAAAGATGGAGAAACTGAGGTTCAGAAATATCTGATCTGGCTAATGCTACACAACTAACAAGTAGTAGATAGGGCTTGTGAAACCTCAAAAAGCAATAGCACATTATGCTGATTGTTAGAGAAAAAAAATATCAATTCTGATAAAGAGAAGGTAAAAGCCAGGACTTGAGTGTATGCTGACTTTCCATACTCTTAGTTTAAAGCAGGGCAGTGACAAGAATAGTATCCTAGGGGAAAACACGCTATAAAGGTGCTGTGAGATTCTTTAAAATGAAAAAGTCCCTTCAAAGACACCATTTTCAGCTGAGCCTTCGGGCAGGAAACTTAGTTTTCACTTTACAAATGATAGTCACAGACCATGAACACCTTTTTAAATGCTATTTTTCAAGGCTGAGAGCAAGCGTTCCAATTATAAAAGAATTGATCTTGTTAAACTTATTCTTAAATTTTTTATTTCCCTCCTTGGTTAATTCAATTTCCCCTCAAATGCATGAATCATCAAGACATAATGTGAACATTCAGCCACAATGGAAGCGGATGTTACACTATTTGGATGTACCCGATAGAATTCAGACAGAACAGATTGAGCGGGGTCAAATGAAACTTGCTTAGCTGGATATCTGATGGCCATTGTTTTCTTGTTTTTATAGAACTTTGTAAAAGATTTCTTTTAATAAAGGAGAAGGCACATCTCTCTTTGGTTATTTTATCCAAAATGGTAGCAAATTTAAAAACAGATGGGAAGCCTGGCTTGGCGGCACACGCCTGTAATCCAAACGACTTGGGAGGCTGAGTCAGGAGGATCATGAGTTCAAAGCCAGCCTCAGCAACTTAGCGAGGCCCTAAGCAACTCAGTGAGACCCTGTCCCTAAATAAAATACAAAATAGGGCTGGGGATGTGGCTCAGTGGCCGAGTGTCCCTGAGTTCAATCCCTGGTTCCAAAAAAAAAAAAAAAAAAAAACAGATGGGAAGTCAAGAGTTTTCTGTGCTTAACCATGGAGCAGGGATCATGCTAGGCAGTTTTCTTCATCTCAAGCATTTTTCATAACAATTCTACTAGAATATGCATTATTTCACTTTTACAGATGAGGAAAAATGAAGCTCAGAAAAGTTACGTGATTTACACAAGTTTATACAGCTGATCAGTGGTAGCGAATTAAGAATTTGAATATGGAACTATCTCACTTCAAATTCCATTCTTCTTTACTCCCTTAAAGCTTTGAGTTTCATGATCATTTGTTACCACAGCCAAGAAACTGGATATTTGTAAATAAACACTGACCACATAATATCATAAAATAGAATTTGTAGCGAGAATCAGAAAGGGTACAATTTGGAGGGTTTTGAGGTATGGGGTTTTGATGGAGGGGGAGCTGGAATAGGAGTCATTTGTTCTCTTTTCTCAGGGAAGGAAATGGGAGCAAACCAGACCCCAGGGACCCTCCTTTTATCAGGATTTTGCTCATGAAATATTTTGGAATTGTCCTTCTTCTTACCCCCTACCACTTTAACCCAGAAAATTCTGACTGCACATTTGCCAAGGGGGGTTTTACTATGGTAACCTTCAGGCCTACACAAAGAACACAGTCAAAACAAATAGCTCTCTTTAAATGTCATTATGGGGAGTAAAATTCTATGTGGTGTATTAATGGGCCTCCCACAGCTAAATCCTAGCATACCACTTTGAAAAATGTCCCCTGTGGGTATCGCTTAAACCAACAAAAGTGAGGGAATTTGAGAGTTAAGAGAAAACCCGATCCAGCTCTGGTGAAAATTAATAGAAGACAGAAAAGTATGAATAAGGAAGTGAGAAATGAGGGAAACAAATTAAATTTGCTTTGTTTTAATCCTTCTTAATGTTATTTTAATGTGGAAGGCCTAAAGAGAAGGCTCACTTTTTTTTTTTACATGCAATTTCCTTATTTTTGAATTTAATAAATCTTTAATGGAAGTAGAAATCCTGCCTTTGGCCTAAGAAATATAAAGAAGAGAAATATGTATTTCTTTCCCAACCATCAGATAGTATTCATAAAAGATCAGAGCAATGCCCTAAGCAAATAATATATATACAGTTTTTACCCAGCATGCACTGTTTACCTGATAAATATGTTAGTTGCTCATTTTCTAAGCACTTATTAAGGAATAAGCTAATTTCCAAAGCTTCTTAAGAAATGAGTTGGCATACCTAATAGATCTCTAGAGAAAATCAGACTCATGATACAAGTATATCTTGAGGACAGGACTGATGTAAGGTTAGAAATATTCATAAAAATATTTTGAAGATTTCACTAGTTCTTTATTAAACCTACTACATTTTTGCTTATTGTATCTTTTTCAAGGCAAAGGAATTAGTTCTTATTTTTCTTGCCTCTGCCTGGAGCCTGAGGCAGCTTGTTTCAATTTATGTTTTGACTCCCTAGGATAGCTGAGAAGCTTCGCTGTCTATATCCTACAGGGAAAAACTGACATTGAGCACAATCCACACTGCCTATGACCAGGATGCTTATGGTTTGGTAGTCTTTAAGTTCTCTCTCCTCTGTTTCCATTCTTGTCTCCTTTCTTCCACATATCTCCCCATCATCTGCATTGCTGCATTGCTAAATGGCCTGTGTAAAACCAAATTAAAAGAATAGTACGATTTAACCATGTGGTACCTATCTTAGTCATTTTGTGTTGCTATAGCAGAATACAACAAACTGAGTAAAACATAAAAAATAGAAGTTTTTTTGCATTGCAGATTAAGTTTCCACATGAACTTTGTGGAGCACATTCAAACCAAAGCAGTACCCAATACAAAAAGAAAATCTGGAAGATCTGTTGATATTGGATGCTTAATTTGTATTTCCAAGTCCTGGAGTTTATACAGCAAATAAAAATAGAAATGCTGACTACCTAAAAGACAGTCTTTGATTTCTTTTCTATAACTGAATTAAAAAGTCACTCTTTACTCCTTCCTGAGAAAAATCAGTCTGAGAAAACAAAATCGACTAACACATTATTTTCATATTTTCCCGTAAGTTTCAACTCTGGAGAGAGAGAGAGGAATGGGTTTGGTGTAGAATTGATGCCTAAATTCTCTCAATCAATAGGTGGAGACCACGTGCATTCCATCATAGTATCCCAAGGCTAAGTACCTGTGACGACTCCTTTATACATGTTTTATTATTTAATTACAAAAGAATTATCAAAAACAGACTCAGAAATAAAGTCAACTTGCATGTCTTCCTGGTACTACTCTATACTATAAAAGTATGGGTTAAGTTCATCTCTCATTGAAATGAGTCCTAAAATTGTATTAGCAAGTGCTTAGTAGAAAAAGCATTGGGACAATATCTGGGCCCTTGTCTTCCATATGCATGAGGTAATTTTGGTCATTTCATCTGTTTGGACCTTGTCTCTCAAATGGAATGCTAATATATATCTTATAGAATTAGTTGCTATAATTTAATGATATAACATCTACTTGTTAACACATGCTTATTATATTTCTTACCTTGTGCCAGAAAAGGCTCAGTGAATAAAGTATTGAACAAAAATCTCATACTTCTTAACTTCAGTGTTGGTTAAGAAAACAATGTTCGAGCAGAGTGAGAGAGAGGAAAAATTAGAGAGAAATTGGTAGAATGTCATATTGTAGGTAGTCAATGACAGATCAGTATGGAATAATTTTGGAACGTGTTCTAATGGGTTGAGATTTAATTGAAGCTGACAGAAGCAGAAAAGTGATATGATTCAATTTACCTTTAAAAAGATTCGCTCTGACTACTGTGCAAAAAATGAGAGTCAACAATTGAATTAAAGGGAATCTTGGAGAAGTCAATTGTAATAGTCCCAGCAAGAGATGCTCACATCTTAGACTGACATGTTAGTGCTAAAATTCTTCTCAGATTGTTGAATTTAGGGCATATTTTAAAAGATTGAGTCAACAGTGCTGGCACATTGATTAGAAATGGAGTTGGTAGGGGAGTTAAGAATTCATCAATCTTAGCCTGATCAAGAAGGAAGTACACTAGCATCTTCATACTGGTAAACATTGATGCTCACTGAAGTTTAAGCTTCAAAGAGCCTCACTTTCAGAGGACCTTCTAAGGTTCTTGTTTGATCTAAAATATGTTCATACATTCACATATTCTTATACTTTCAAAAACAAAAAGGTAGTAACTATCACAGGTTAAGATCTCTGAATCTTTACTCTGGGTTGCACCACTCCTAAGAACAGGTGGACTTGCAGGTTGTAGGTATTTCTGGATCCAGCTCAAAGAAAGTTGAGTAAGGGATTGTGGTGAATTGTCAAATAGGCCTCCTCCAATAAATTAATCCCCTCTTTTGTCTAGACCCCTTTGCAATGTGACTCAACAGGTCCTCTCATCAAGAAGTGGAGTCTATTTCTCCACCTCTTGAACAGGGATTATTTTCTGACTTCACGTTCACCAATAGAAAGTTGCAGAAGTGAGATTTTAAGCCCACTTGAAGACAACATGTAGTTTCCACTTTTGATCTTGGAATCTAGCTCTTATATAAAGAAGTCCAGGCTAGTTTGAAGAGACAGAGCATGTGAAGAGAACATTATTAGTGAATGTACTACCATATGGAGACAGGAGTCACATGGAAGAGATCCAAGACTCTCCAGTATGGCAGTAACAGCAAAGCCCCAGATACTGAGTGTGAGACTACCTTTGGTCTTCCAGCTTCAGTCAAGCTACCCCAGCTGACACCACATGCAGCAAAGACAAGCCATCCTCATGGAGTCCCAAATGTTCAACCAAAAGAACAGTAAGAAAAAAAAAAGGTCACTGTTTTAAGCCACCATGTTGTGGGATTTATTTGTACATAGTAGCAGATAATTGGTATAAGGATAATTTGTGTGTGTGTGTGTGTGTGTGTGTGTGTGTGTGTGTGTGTTTTCCAGTAGAACACATTTATGTGATGTGCAATCACTTTAATATATGGTTAGATTATTGCTTTCTCTCCAAGCACAGGATTTGGCTCCAGGCATACTTCAGTCTCCCATTGTGCTGACTCTCCTGGCACCAGGACATCAACATGCAGGGCCAGAGATGCTCCTGAAAAATGAATGTGCCCTGTGATGTCTGGCACCCAAAGTATGTGAGCATTGGAAGAAAAACAATTCTAAAATGTACAAAACCAGAAAAAGCATAGAGAAAAATTTTCTAGGATTAGTTGTGCAAAACTTTAAGTGAAGTATTAAGTTCTTACAGATGCCTGATCAAAATGGAAATTACTGAAAACAGTATATGAATTAAAATTTACCATGTATATTTTTATTTTTTGAGAATTGCACACAATGCAATTTTCAGAAATTCTTCTCTTGTAAAGCACAAACCTGTATCAGAAATATAAAATACAAGTATTTTTGAAAAGGATCATATTTGAAAAATACCACATAGAAGTTTTCTCTATGTGACAATAGTTTATAAAGGTGACCACAATTTAAAAAAAAAATGATGACTTAAAGAATTACAATTTATTTTAATGTGTTTTAGTTAAATATTTGTGTTTAATGTTATGAATTTAGGGAAGAGTTTTTAACCATGCTAGAGGCCAGAAGAAATTATCTTTTTCTTGTCAAACTGGAAAATATTATGTACTATTGGCATAAAAAGAAGTGATCAAAATTATGTAGCAAAAAATACAAAAAATATATAGAAGTGTTTGGAGTAATTGATTTTTTTAAAAAATGCTCTGTTATCTTTTTTGGGTATTCTGATCTTATACATTTTTGAGTTTTTTAAATTTTGTAATTTTTTTTGCAATTTCCCATTCGAAATTTGTTTCCCAACTTGCAATTTGCAATTCCCAATTTGTTTCCTGATTTTGAATTTATAACTGATTTTGAATTTATAACATTATTTTTCTGAATAAAAGGTCCCTAAACCTATGTTTCACTCCTTAAAAAGACAGGGTTTTTTTAAAGTGGTATTTTATTTTATTTATTTATTTTTTTTATTTGCTTATTGATTCATTGAGCACAAATGGAGTACAGCTATTGTTTCTCTGGTTGTACACAAAGTAGAGTCACACCATCTGTATATTCATACATGTACACAGGGCAATGATGTCAGTCACACATTCTGTTATTATTCTTACCCCCCACCCCCACCCCCACCC